>JAVYIG010016127.1:0-32593 GCA_035222895.1 Strongylocentrotus droebachiensis | reverse complement strand
AGCAAATAATCAATCAATGACTGATGTTTGCGAGGAATTTTCGACATAACATTTTGATAGCTATAACTATATGGTTGCATTTTAACGTTATCAATGTCGTGCTCACATGCTGGCGCGTACGCAGGGGGGGGGGGGGGGGGGGGTTGGGGGGTTGAACCCCCCTTAAACTTTTTTATGTGTGTGTTTTGGAGGAACCCCCCCTTCAATTAAAAAATAAAAATAAAAATAAAAATTAAAAAATTGTGGTAATGGATGACCCCAAAAAACTGACCTTACCCCCCCCCCCCAACGAAACAAAAAATATCGATCGGCCAAATTTTCAAATTTTGGGACACATACAAAAAATGTGCTCTTACCCCCCCCCCCCCCCCCCCCCCCTTATTCAGCGGCTGGCTGAGTCGTTGCGAAATTTTTGGGACCACCCCCCCCCAAAAAAAAAAAAAAAATGCCCTCCTACCCCCCCCCCACTTATTCAGCGGCTGGCTGAGTTACCCCCCCCCCCGCGAAATTTTCGGCCCGATTTAAAAATGTTAACCCCCCCCCCCCACTGCTCACATATATGACTTTGTCCATTCATTCACAGTATTCATCGTTTGATTTTCGAGGATCAGCTTTCCAAGAAGACATTTGTCAAGATGGTCCGATTAAGACACGTAGTGGCTTTGCTACCTGTTATATTAGTTTCGATTAATGCGTATGTTGTGACGAATCCTGAGATCTCACTCTTGACTCCTAAGGGAATCCGATTTGCATACCCAGGTGAGTATACTCTCTCATTCATATTTTGCATAGTAAGTAATTCACTATATCACTATGTTATAATTCCATTTCATCGATACCATATTGCTTCGGTTAATGTCCGCGCATAGTCGTCAAACGAAAATATTGTGTAATGCATTATTGCAATTTGAATGAAGAAATCTTTATTGTCCAAAATTTCGGAATGGAAACTTTTTCTTCTGGAACGGAGGTTATGCAAAAATGAATTAATAATAATGGAAGCTTCCTAAGATACATTCTTTGCCAACATTTATTAATTTTGTAGGTATTACTTGTTATATCTAAAAAAATCAGATCAGATTCAGATTAATCATATTGGTCCATTTGGAAATTCAGTTGTTGGCATTATATAAAGCACATGAACAATATACAATAGAAAATAATATACACAAATAAATAATACACAGTAGCAAATGTACAATGAAATATTCATATGGAAACACGGATATATATCGTTTTTACATAGTGGAATAATATAAGAAAATAAATGGACTCACAACACTATTGAAAAAGTACGATTGCGTAGAATACGGGAATAGTATTGTTATTATCTTTTATTATTATTATTTTTATCATTTTTATCATGATGCTTCTGCATCAGGTGAAGGTATGCTTAAAACTGTTTAATGATGCACAATGTTCACGTTTGGGATAGTTTATGCAACACACTTGATTGGGTCCTTTGCATGAAAAGATATTATTTGAAAAGGAAGAATTACCATATTCTACACGAGTGCATGTTTAGTATCTTCCATGAATATCCTTTTTGCTCTGTGAGATGCTACCATCTGGTAAAAGTTTCATGATACTATATATGAATACAAAAAACACCCACTTGAACATCATGTAATAACAAAACATAGGTTTTGGGACAGTTAAAACATAACAGATTTTTTTGTATAGCTAAGATGCAGTTTGTTCGTGTTAATCCACTCACAAATGTTAAAGATTTAATTGTTCAGATTTCAGGTCAGGCATTTAACCTGAAATGAAGTAATATCCACTAGGAGTTGTATAAAATTAATCATTTTATTACTTTCTTCATTTTTGAAAATAATAATTAAATTGAAATTAATGTCATCATAATTTCGGACTGTTTTAAATGCTTCATAAATAAAAAATAATTTCATGATCATTACTATTTTCAAAATAAGCATTGTGATTAGATGTAATTAATTTCTTTGACATAATTGTGTTTTTGTCCTGAATATCTAGATACGACCTAAAAAAGTATTTAGACCGTTACATCACTTATCAATTGATATTTTTTTCTAGATGAACCTGGCATATCCCTAGTAGCTTTTCACTATAGCATCAATAAACCGGTGTCTGGTGTTAACGTTGGTGATCATAACTATGATGTCACTACTACAACAGGTAATTATTCACATTTTTTATTTCGGCTAGAAAATAAGGATGGCAGACCTTTACTGTTGATTAGTGTGTATTTTGACAGTCTGAGCAAATAATACTTAAATCCCATCCTTTATTTCTTCATTAGAGTTTACACAAACTTGACACTACCACCAGCATGCCAAGTGACCAACTTGTTATGGCTCCTCTTTCATGGTTAATTGGTATATAATCATTGGTCAGTAATATTTAATCTAGCGACTCATAGTGCCGTTATAAGATTTCTTCAGAAAGGTGTTTGGGTGGTGTTGGGGATGGTCAATATAATTAGTGTTCTTTTTGCCGTACATATTATATTAAAGTAAATCAAATTAAACAGGCATTAATGGTTAAAAGTTACATTAATGCAATTGAAAAAATACAGTTTTATAAGTAATATCATGCCTCTTCCCTTAACTTATTGATATCAATATAAATTAAACATTAAGTTATTTGACATGATCCATCGTAGAATTAACATGTATTATTCGCTTCGTCTTGTTAATTTTGGATACATCTTCACAGTTTTATTAATAAAGTGTATTTATGTTTGTATGACAGGAGGATACTTCGTCCATGAAAATACAGAAGTGGATGTCAAGCAAGGTGATGTGGTGAACTACTGGGTGTATTTGAATTACCTTGGCCCTGGCTATCAACTACTTGACCAATCATGGACAGCGTCAGGTAAGTGGGAGTGGTTACTAACCTTATATCCTCTCTAGAGGTAATGTCTAATATAGGCGTTGTTTATATACAGCACTTAAGTCAATCAAAGACAACTACCGGTAGGTACATACATGTATACATGGTTATGTTAATACCATATATCATGGGCGTGGTTACGAGCTCCTCGGTCAATTACCGGTAAGTATGTGCTATAACATGATTGATGATTGTTTTACCTGTCTGCTAAGAAAGCATGAATGTACTCTGAAGCAAGAAAACCAGGTGACCGACGGCTTTAAGTCCTCTCCGAGGGACTTGGTAATGAGGATTGCCTTACCAAAGTGCACTAGCGCAGTAGACTTTGTTTCGAACACAGGACCCCCGGTTACGAGACCCCTGCTCTTCCAATGAGCCTCTGAACCTTCTTAGGGGCGTGGCTACGAGCACCTTGGCCAAATATGTAAATATGCAATTATGTACTCCCGGCTCGGTGGTCAGGTGAAAAATTAATTGGTAACATTTTGCTTTGATATTTTTCTTATCATCTTATTCGTCAAGATTCACAATACATTCACTATGAACATGACTGACAAAGGAAGCGGACAAAATATACAGTTCCTCAGGTAGACAAAGGAACATCCATTCACTGCTATTATGTAAAAATGTGTAGAACAGGTGTCACATGCATATTCACCTTTTTACATAATAGCAGTGAAGGGATGTTCCTTTGTCTTCCTGAGGAACTGTATATTTTGTCCGCTTTTTTTGTCCGTCATATTCATAGTGATTAGGGACTTTTAGATTGAGTGGACGAGAACACGACGAACGCCGACTGATCATGCGTGTCAACGTACTTAACTGCCCATGTTGACTACAATTAGAAATCTTTTAGATTTCACTCGACGATATACATGCATACAGGAAGTAACACCATGAACATCACGGACAAAGAAAGAGGACAAAATATACAGTTCCTCATTCTACCCTAAAAAAAAAGAACATCCCTTCACTGCTATTATGTAAAAATGTGTAGAACAGGTGAATATGTGACACCTGTTCTACACATTTTTACATGATAGCAGGGAAGGGATGTTCCTTTGTCTACCTGAGGAACTGTATATTTTATGCGCACGTGGCATCCTAGTACCTTGAGCATGTAAAGGCGCTATATAAATATCAATATGTATGTATGTATGTACTAGATTTAGGAAAATCAAGGTTGACGCATTCTCGATCGCCGACTGAGACGACGTAACGCATGCGCAGTGCCTTAAAATGACGTCACACGTTGCAGTCGAAGCTGTTGACGTGCAAATCTAAAAGTCCCTAATATCAAAACAAGAGGACGTGTGTCTTTAATCGGAAACATAAGGATGTGACCCTCCATTCGAAATTGTTAGACCCTTGATATATCGCAAAAAAGGATGACATGGTTGATCATGTTGATTCAAATCGGTGAAGTGACACAAATAAAAAAAATAGAACTTTACTCTTTTGGCTGCTGACTCCGTGTGCATTGTCATTTATTACGTATTTGAAAGCAATTTTCAATCTCTCTCTCATTAAATACATGTATGGATGTTCCACAGATTCTTCCCTTCTAATATTTTTGATATAACCATTCACATGATTGAATTCTGAGTTCCTCCGAAAAAACAGGGTACTCAATAAAATAATTGTTACTCATTTAGGTTTCAGTTACTAAAACTGCCACATGTTTTCTTTACTTTTAGTATATTTCGATAATTCCATCGTTATTCAATGATTTCAGTGTGTTATATTAGATAATGACATGACTGAAGGTAACACGTATGATGGAAACGCATAAAGGATGCATTAATTTCTGTTACTAAGTTGATGATAACAAACATTGGGGATACAGTGAGGTCTTCATTTGCCCCTGATGCAAAAGGAAAATTGAACTTCATGCTACTCCACGTAATTGGTATTATACCTTGAATTTCACACCTTTCTCAGTCAATCCTTGTTGGAACAAATGAAGAAGTATTTCGCTGTCTCTTTCTCTCTCTCTCTCTCTCGTTCTCCTTCTCCTCTCTCAATCCGTCTCTTGTCGTCTTCGTCTTCGTCTTGTTTTAGTTCTTATTCTTCTTCTCCTTGTTCCTGTTTTTTTTCCCCTATTTTAGTGTTTATCAATCTCCATGTCTTTGTCTATGCGTATTTTTTTTTCCTTTTTTAAATTTTTACAGACGCTCCTGCAACCGTATCCCCTGCATCCAACCCTCCTGCAACCAACCCTTCCGGTGCTACCAATCGTCCTGCAACCGAACCCCCTTTAACCAACCCTCGTGCGACCAATCGTCCCGCGACCAATCCCCCTGCAACCGAACCCCCTGCAACCAACCCTCCTGGTGTCACGAATCCTCCTAAACCAGTCACAGGTAGGGTTTTAGTCATGCTTTTTTTCTTCAGAATCCTTGATAATTGTACACCAATGTACTCAAATCAAATAATCTGCCATATGTCCATCAATTAATTTTTATTTAGTGCACATTATGATGATGGTGATTGTTTTACCAGACCGCTACAAAACCATTATAATGCGTGTGAGTAAACAACCAGGGGGAACGACGGCTCTAAGTCCTCTCCGAGGGACTTGGTAATAAGGATTGATGCATTACCAAAGGGCATGAGCGCATTGACTTGTTTTCGAACCCGGAACCTCCCTGTTACGAGAACACTGCTTTACCACTGAGCCATCGCGCCTCCATTAAAATCACTTAGTGAGAGAGGATACAAGAGTGTGAGGAAGGGTGATGCTTTGACGCCTAGCTTTAATTATCCATGTATGTATGGTCGTAAACTTCACAAAGAATTAATTGTTTAAACCATGGAACATTGTAAAGTGTAGTTTAACATGTAGTGTGTCATTGGCAGGGTCATTTGTGGTCCTGTTTTCAAAAAAAAGAAGAAAAAAAAAGCAGGAAGCAGAAGATATAACAAAATTTGATAAAGCATTAACAAAATGAATTTCGTTATTACAATATACAGAAACTGAAAGCTATTTTTTTTATAGTTTTTTACGAGAAACGCCCCTTAAATGACGATGATATAATCACTTGTATTCCCACATGACCCCATCCCCCACCATCGTCAATATTTAACACCTCATATAAAAATCGATTCGTACTTGCACATCGTTATTAGTTTAAAGAGAAGCTCTTTAAGAAGTAACAGAGGTAGATTGGTAGTAATTGGCAAAGACCGCCTGAGAAACGCAACTATTTGCTGCTATTAAGTAGACACTGGATATTTAGTATCAACAAGGTAAGGGGGGCTTGATCTGCCTTTTCTATCTACAAATATCAATCATTTATTAAAGTCGAATGACTTTACTTTGTATCTTTATCATGTCTTTTCAAGCGACTGTGTATGAAGCAATGTTCCCATTGATTCGTTTTTAATAGTCGTGACTGTCTAAGTACAATTATCAGCTGATAACAAAATAAGATTAAAAGGTTACAGAAGGCTATTGTAGAAGAAGGGGTAAACAAAGGAATACCAAGAGCACGTAGTAGGACCATGGTATTAGATAGGGGCTGGCAGAGAGGTAGATGGTTAACAATGAAATAAGTAGAGCGTAGGGTTAGAGGTGGCAGTTGGGTAGATAGTCAATTATGACATGATGTTAAGGTTAGGTCTGCAAGGGGTACGACATAAAAATGGTCAGAGTGGATCGAACGTTATGACTGATGGGAGAGGGGGTATGAGGAGGTAAAGGCGGGTGAAGACTTAAATATACTAGCGTAACTAGTATATCCGGGATTTAACCATTAGGTCGCATGCGACCATTTCGGTTTTTGACAGAGTTGTCGAGCACATTATATTAGAGAGTTAATGAGGCTATGTTAGTGTTAGGGTTAGGGTTATTTAGTGATTTATGACAGATACCGGTCGGGATAGGACACGATAGGGGTGAATTTTTATTTATTTGTATCAGAAACAGATACGAACTATTAATACTGTGCGATCATTAACAAACTTTATTTTGGTTGGCTAGAACCCCCCCTTCCCCATCGTGATCTCACAATATCTTTACATCTAATGTTCTATACTACATAAGCTATAGCTATCGCCTCCCTTTCATATCATCTACTCTCCAGCAAACAAGGAACATATTTTCTGATTCCTGACATAATATCAAGTGCTGGTTTACAGAACGGACCTCAAGAAATCCTATATTTAACCTCCTCCCCTTAAAAAAAATCATGACGAAATGAAATACTCATCCCTTTATTAACTGCTCTCCCTATCTCTATCAAATAACTTTTTCACAGGAAGTTTAAAAAATCCCTTTCTCAGGGAACTTTACCCTACATATTGCAATCAATTATGCTGTCCTTGCAATCTTTTTCTCTCTATTTGAACTTGCCAAGGGTTTGATATATTTTGGCCAACGTCCTTAGAATTCAACCATATCTTCAAATACGAGACACGCCCCTTGAATGACGATGACATAAGCACTTGTATTCCCACAAGACCCCACCCCCTACCACCGTAAATATTTACCACCTCATATAAAAGCGAACAAGTCCCTGCTTGCACATCGTTATTAGTTTAAAGAGAAGCTCTTTAAGAAGTAACAAAGGTAGATCGGTATTAATTGGCAAAGAACGTCGGAGAAACGCAACTATTTGCTGCTAATAAGTAGACACTGGACATTTAGTATCAACAAGCACAGTACAAACAACAAAAGAACAATCGAGTTTTGAAAAGTCACGTCACCCGATTTTCTTCATTTCCAAACTTCGCGTTCATATTCTACCTTTTCAAAAGCAGTTAATTCGCCTTCATATTCTACCTTATTGTAGTGAAACCAGAAAATAGAAACGCAGGCTCAAGTGTATACAGTTTAAAGTCATTCTGCCAGACACATATTAGTACAAAACATTTGCAATTAATATGATTTTAAAATTCTACCACCTGAGTGCATGCCTGGTTGCTATGTCAGGGAATCAGGCATGCAAGTCAAGAAGACATCAAGCAAAAGCTACAAAGTCATTTCCTTCCATTATCAAAAGCAGTTGTTCCTTTGGCGTTTATACAAAAGCAGTATTTCTCTAAGCAAACATGGAAATGAAATCCAATAGAAACCATCAATCAAAGAATGATTTAATTAGTGATGAAAAAACAATGAGGATTTCGTCATCATATTGGTTGGCGTTTGGGCTCGTAGTAGTTGTGACGATTGGTGCCTATGGTGCCGCGATCATCACAACTTCGGTATTAAAAATAGGAAATGACTATGGTAATGCTGATCCTGTTGTTGGTGAGGAGTTAAGAAAGTCTCGTTGATGGATGTGTTGTCTTGATGATTCTTGCACATAATTTTAGTTATTGAGATTATTGAGATTTTGTTTTAAATTAGTATTTGTTATATTTGTCAATGCTGATTACCTCTCTCACCAAAAGATTATATCTATTCTACGTCTTCTTTTTTAAATTCATATGATATGTTTATTATCATTTGTACTATTTGTGTGATAAACGGATGCGTTTAGAATAATGCTTTGATCAAAGTTTTATTTTTAAAGGGGGCAATACCTTTTGTCTCTGTTTGAAATGAGGTTTTATGTCATAAAATATGTTATTGATGTCGACGCAGTCAGAAAATATCGTCCTAAATACCCAATATTAGTTGAACATAATTACAATGGGAGAAAATATCGTTTCCAATACCCATATTCGTTAGACTTCTCATTACATGGGGAGAAAATATCATTCCAAATATCACGTTCGTTAAAGTCTGTCACAATTGTCGAAATTAAAGTGGTCGATTGAAACGCAATCATCCAGCATGTATGAATGTTATTCTTGTTTACAGGTATTCCATCGCAGTGTAGCAAGTATCCTTGCTATAAATCATGTGACATGTCAACTCCACCTTGCAATGGTCTCATCTTCCAAGAAGAGTTTGATTCTTTAAATCTTGACATCTGGGAGCATGAACTGACTGCTGGAGGAGGAGGGGTATGTTAAATCATTACTTTTCAAATGAAAAGTAATCAAAGTAATCACACATTCTTTTCAACAATGTAAAAACTGTGGTCATTATAATGTATTGCCTCTAAATCTTATTCTTAAAACAGTGTGTAACATTCATTATGCTATAATCTACTGTAAGAAAATCTAAGAGACAAACGAACACACCAGCCCATTACTAATAAAGGTATCAACATATCACTTGCATTACTTACTTTCTTTCTTTCTTATTGCCTTCCTTTCTTTCTTTTTCTAAGGTTCTTCTGTCTTTATTTTGTATTGGTTTGTTGGTTGTTTTTAGTCGTCTTCGGGGCTTTTAAAGAAAAATCGTATCATTTATTCATTTATTCACTTCGGACCATCCCCGGTACAGAGGCTCGCGTGTCCTGCTCTCCACTGATAAGACTGCATGAACAGATTTCAATGAAATATGCTGATGCTGATGGCAAATATCCATGCAAATAAAAGCTATGTTGTACATTTAATTTGCTCTGATATTCATTTCTATTTGCAGAACTGGGAATTTCAATATTATACCAAGAACGTGTCAAACAGCTATGTTCGGGATGGAAAACTCTTCATAAAACCAGTATGTATCATCATTACTATCCCCGTGTGTTTGTTTGTATGTTTTCAATTTTGTCGTTTCTGTTATACATCTTTCGATATTCTCAATACTTATATCCGATAAACATTGTAATGTTGCTTTGATATCCTTTTGAAAGGATGCTAGAAGCAAATTATACCATGAAGTTAATTGACTCGGATAGATGTATACGAAACAGGGAAACTATGAAAGTTAAAGATCGAACAAAGAAAATAGGAAAGTTATAGATTTCTCAGAGTTTAGTTCTTAGTTCTTAGATAAAACGGGAAAACTCAAACTCAAGTCAATTCGGTCATGAATGTGGTAATGAATACTCATTTCTTGTTTCGTACACACCTCTTTATCCTTCTATCCCTTCTTTTTATCTCTGTTTATCTCTCATCGTTGATCAGACCCTAACCACCGATAAATTGGGAGAGGGTTCGCTGTCATCTGGAACATTAGACCTTTGGGGTGAGTTCTAAGCTTGAAACCCACCAGGTCATTGAACAAAGATGCAGTCGAATACGAAAAACAGACCATGAGTGAAGAAATATATTAAATGTTGCTTTATAAATCGAAATTTGTTCAATTGTACATGTATTTTAATGAATCCCAGCATACCTGGGCGAGTCAGCAGTGTATCCAGTCATTGGCCCCATGAAGGCCAAACATCTCAGCTTGCTAAGATCCATATATTTCAGTAAGGAAACCACTTTTTAGAGTGTTACTTGCGTTGAATAACGGGGTTGGAATTGTCCAAAATAACGTGTCTTTATTTCGTTCGTTTCTATGTACATTGACTTGCAATTCTATTGATTCTCTATAAGGCTGCTAATACTTCTTGTGGAAAAAGTGGCTGATTTTTTTCTCCCTTTCTCTTCTTAAAAAAAAAGAGAGATTTGTTAGTTTAGTCAATCTGCCTTCTAGGTAGTGAGATATGTCATCTCTTCCATTTTTTAGAAGTATAGGGCGTTCTAAACCTCAAACGACCAGGCAGATATTTGAGAATGCTTGTTCTTATAGATACAACTTTTTTAAGAGTTTTTCTTATGATATGGCAAGGAATTGAACCTCAAACATATCACAATTGTGGAAATATCCTCCGTCATGATAATGAGAAAACTGACAGAATTATATCAAGAAAAGAGGAACAATTCAACCATAATGTTATGCATTATTATGTTTACGATATAGGTTCATCCCCAGCTAACTTGTGTACAGGCAATGCATGGTTTGGATGTATGCGACAGGGAACCAATGATAATCTATTGAATCCGATACAGTCTGCTCGTCTGCGTACTGCCGAATCTTTCTCATTCAAGTATGGACGACTGGAGGTCGAGGCTAAGCTACCCACTGGTGATTGGCTTTGGCCAGGTATGACGTCATTGCAATGATATCATTAAATAAAACAGGATAACGACTGTTTTAATATGGCGTTATAGAAAGTCATTGCAACTACTTAGCATGAGTCAGAATGGATCGCAATTAGTTCAAAAACCTAAAACCTTATAATTGCCATCATAACCAAGTTTATTGTATGATAAAATAAACAAAGACATAATCAAATTACAATCTAGAGGATGCTAAATTTATCCTGCCCTATTTGTCGCTGTAGGAAAGATCCAGAATTATGTGCAAGAGGAGATTGGGGTGCAAACTTGAACGTTTCCTGGCTAAATAAAATATAAAATAGATTTTATTTTGTTTTAATCACAAAAATCACACATGTTCATTGTTTATACTTAAAAGTATGCCACATTGGGTTTTAAAGGGAACATGGGCCCCAATCTTAATTAAACGAATAGTATTCAAATTTTAAGTTGAAATGAAATAAATAGATGGTAATTGTTTGTTTTTACAGCTATCTGGCTTTTGCCTAAGCATAACGCATATGGCGAATGGCCTGCCTCTGGAGAAATAGATCTGCTTGAAAGCAGAGGTGAGTATTAGCATACTGTCATGATGGGTAACAATGAATCAAGGACTTTGAAAACAAAATCTACTATTTAAAAAAAAATACTACTACTACTACTAATAATAATAATGGTAGAAATAATAATAATATTAATAATAATCTTATTAATAATAATGATAACAATTATAAAAATAATAACAATGATAATAAATAATGATAATAATGATGATAAAAATAAAAATAAAACTAATATAGATAACGAAAATAACAATAATAATTGTTAAGAGTGTGTACTTTCCGCTATAGTACCACTCAAGGTGCTTAAATGCAATATGATAATAACTCGATTGTTATCTGAACAAAAACAAAACAATATCAGATATAAAGTGCCAGGTCACAGTAGTGTGTGGTTCAGTTTGAGGGACTGGTAGAAGCTCGAAAAGGAAAAGGAAAAAGGGTCGAATAGAGGACTTGGAAAAGGGTGGCAGAGGGAACTCCGCACTCGTGCAAGGCGATTATATGTCGTTCTAATTTCCATCTTTTGGCCAGCAAACAATCGCTCATTCCGACCCTCAAATCATATGACATTATAATTTTAAATCCTTATGATCCTAAATATTCTGCTGAAAATAACAGTACATCTTCTCATTCGTGCAGGCCTATAATCTCGTCGCATCTTTATAAAATATTACAATTAAAACACAGTTTAAAAAAAAGCAGCGCTCACCAGGATCAGAAGCAGAGTAAAGAGTATGGGTCAAATAGCGCCTATTTACCATCAACGTTTTTAAATCGAAAGCATAGTAAACCTTCACTCAAAACTAAACAACGAATTTACGAGCCCTCCTAACATCTTCAGGAGCGGTATTGAGGAGTGGTTTGAGAACCGGCATCGAACTCTCATATTTAATTCTCTTTAACACAGGAAGCCAGTTGGGGTTCTAGGAGTAATGTTATGGAGGTTTATATATGATGTTTCACTTAAAGATTGGAGAAATATGATGTTGCACAAATTTTTCATTTCGTTCATTACAATAATGCACTAATAGTACGCATAATCTGTTTCTGAGATGATAATAACTAGATATTAAAAGGGCGAATTCAGGAGGGGCACAAAGAGTAAGTGCCCCATTCACCCCTCCCCTCAGCAACAACAATGCGATTGACTGTATTTTACTAAAGTATTTGTTTTGAATATGATTAGGTAACACTAACCTCAAAGACGCAGATGGTGTATCTGCTGGAGTAGATCAGGTGGGCTCTACTATGCATTGGGGACCATTCTGGCCTCTGAACGGATGGCCAAAGACACACGCAACAAAGTAAGTCTATTGTACCAAGGAGATTAAATCTTCTTGATTATACATGGCATTTAATGGCTCGTTCAGATATAGTTTATCAGATTTATTTTTGTATGTGTAAATGAACTGCGTGCAGCAATATATGGTACAACGCGTGTTCATTAATTAAGCTCTGTACTATAGGATATAAAAGGCGGTGTCAGACAGAGGCCAATTATCTAGAAAATAGCTTAGATAATTTGCTATCTGTCATCAAATCCCGCGAAAAATCCTACAAAGAACTAACAGAATTATCTCGTTTAATATCATGGTTCACCGCTGCATATCTGAACGAGGGTTAAAGGTAGAGGAGTGAAAACTTTTGTCATGCTGAATTACCTCTTTGATTCGTAGTTCGTGTATGACGTCTTTGATTTGCTGATATCCCTGATGAACATGACGGACAAAGAAAGAGGACAAAATATACAGTTCCTCATTCTACCCTCAAAAATTGCTGTGGTAGACAAAAGAACATCCCTTCACTGCTATTATCATGTAAAAATGTGTAGAACAGATGAATATGCATGTGACACCTGTTCTACACATTTTGACATAATAGCAGGGAAGCGATGTTCCTTTGTCTACCTGAGGAACTGTATATTTTGTCCTCTTTCTTTGTCCGTCATGTTCATAGTGTATGAATGACTGGACACTGTGAATTTTTGTTTTAATCAGGAATCTCCCTGACGGACAAACCTTTGGATCAGGCTTTCACAAGTACACATTGGACTGGACTCAAGACTCAATGAAGTATGTCATTTGATTTACAGCAATCTATACAATTCTAATTACTCCTTTAATTCCATGTATTATGTTGGTCATGGATATAAACTCCAATCATAATATGCAGATATATAGCACCTTAATCATGTTACTGGATTCCATTGTAATTATCTTGAGGAGCCATGTAAGTCGGTTAGGCAGTTACAGTAGCAACCGGAGTAGCAAGAACAGTCAAGCTGTAGAACAGTCGTAAGTTAATGTTGATGATTAATATACATATTTATCATTATTATTAGCATTATTATCATTATTATTACTATAACTACTATTATTGACATATTATTAACCCAGTCTAGAGCAAAGTATACGGTTGCAATTGAAAATTTGAGAAGCCATTCCCCTAAAGACCAAGTTTCATGAGCTATTATTTCACCATCTTCCCGACTCAAATAGGCATTACCTAAGCTTGGCCTATTAAAAATATCTGGTAAAATAGGGTCGGGGCAGTGGTGTATCTAGGTGATGCAGAGCGGTACGTGCCTCGGACGAATCAAGGTTTCCATGGAAGTTACTATTAATGGTAAATTACCGTCAATGCTAAGTTTTATGCAACAAGGCCGTTTTTGTCCGAAGCGCAATGATCCTTGTAGATACGTCACTGGGTTGGGGATTAGACCGCCAATATCAGTCTTAATTTCTTGATAATGTATTTTTATTTATTCTAAAATTTTCATTCACATGGTACATGAATATTTTAAAAATACATAATAGGCATTTTTCATCATAGGCCATATGCAATATTTCCCAATGTTTTCATATTAGTCTAATATTTACATAATGTTATTTCTGTTATTTGAGGGGAATTTCCATCTCTTGTATATTTGTTACCTTGCCATTTTTCTTTTCATTATTCTATATTATGTTTATGTTTATGTTGATCGTTCAATTATGCTTTTATTTGTATATTATCACAGGGCTCCATAGGAGATCAACTTATTGTTGAATGGGCTACCCTGTTTTTTGTTTATAAATAAATAAAAAAATAAAAAAATATTACAAATATGAAGGGGGAATCATTTGAGAGATACATGGAAACGATATGAATAATTGAACAAGTATGTTTCTATGCATTACTGCAAATTAGATTAGAAAATGACAAACGGTAATTTTTTACATAATACTGATAATTGACCTGCTTGTGTATTGCAGTAATTGAGGCGTATGATATACGGGTAAATCTGATAGCAATAATTAAAAATGGAAATTGCAATGTAAATTATTTTGGCGTACAGTTATTGTAAACTTAGGAATGAATTCAATTGCAATACTGATGATTCTATTGATTGTGTCATAAAAACTATAGATTCTACGTGGATGATGAGCTTCTATTGAATGTCGATCCTGGTACAGGCTTCTGGGACTTGGGTGAATTTGAGACTGATGCACCAGGCATTGACAATCCATGGGCTTACAATCCTAATAAACTCACTCCATTCGATCAAGAGGTACGTTCAGTATAAACTTCTAAGATTAATAAAATAACATTGCCGATTGAAATTGCTTTTAATTATCCTATTCTTCAGATTAGAAATCAAAGTGAACAAGGGCGATTCGGTTTTTAGGAAGAGGAATTTTGACAATATGTGTCAATAGCCAAATTTATGCAGGTCTTCTTCCCTCTGAACAACTCCATTTTCTTCTGTTTCAATAAACCAGGTCAGTGTAAAAATGATTTCCTCTATGTTTAACAATATTTTTAACAAGATATTTTCGCCCAATTAAATTTTGATCTGACATCCTCTCCCTTCCCCCATTTAAAACGTTCTAACGACGACTTGGTCCCATGCTTGCAATTTCTTAGATGGAATTATAGTTACCAAAAGAATTAGCATTAATTTCATTCTTTTAACTCCTTTTTAATATATATATAGTTCTACTTGATCCTGAACGTAGCTGTAGGAGGAGTCAACTATTTCGGTGATGGGCTGACAAACACCCCTCCTAAACCATGGTCTAATGACTCTCCTACGGCTTCTAAGGATTTCTGGTCTGGCTATGACGATTGGTATCCTACATGGAATGGTGAGGAAGCAGCTATGCAGGTCAACTATGTCCGTGTATACGCAGAACCAGGGCAGACAACTTATCACCTACGCGATCGTTAAATAATGTACCATCAAAACCTGTTGTGATCTGTAAAAACACCACGCAAATTAGTTCTTTTCAATCCATATTAAAAGAAATTAATTTCTCATTTTGGAATTCCAATTTAAAAAAAAGGCAATTTTTAGATGTTTGTGAATATAGCGTGTTCATATAATTTTAAAGTCTACATAATATTCCAAGCAAATACGACGCGTACAAACTTGAGTAGTTTACACGACTACGATAATGACAATACGAAATTATACAAGAATAGAATTCTTACTTCGTCTTTGACAACCATGTATTAAAGTGATACTGATGAAGCCTTCTGGGTAAACAAAATTATTATTATATTTTCATGAAACCTCCCTCGAGTCCCTCCACACCTTGATATCACCATCTCTGACTGTCAACATGCATTTTTAATAATGGTTCCCTTGCTTTGCTTCCTACTAACCCATACTGTGTTATCAATTACTTGTATATAAACAATGGTTAGTTACATCAGAGTATAGACTAATATCATTGGATTCCATTCATGCTCTATGATTGATTAAACGTAGGTAGCCTTCGAATTTACTAATGTATCACCAACTCTAAAGGTGTATATTATGAACGAAAATCAGTGATTTAACAAAGTGAAAATTCATGAATATTTCTGCTCTGTGTGACATATTAACCCTAGCTAAAGAGTTCATGAGCTACTTTCAGAATCAATTGGAGTTACAGTTATAATAAAAATTGAAATGAATTATTAATAAATTAACATTTAAGCACTGTATATAGATACTTTTAGTTTGTCTATCTCGTTGTTGTGTGATCTGGGTCCCATAACACAAATCTTAGCAATTTGATCGTATGATTGTTTTTTTTTTTGCGATCGATTGCAATAAATACTATGAGCTCATGATGAGACTACCTGGACTGCAAAATAGAATTAAACTCCCCATGACGTAAAAAAGAAAAAAAAAAAAGAAAAAAGAAAATTTGTGTAATGAATTGCACAAATCAATCGTACGAATAATATTGCAAAGCTGTATTTTACGGGGCCCAAAATGCCAATATTCTGCTGGGTTAAGCTTACTATTGATCAATAAGCCTACGAATCGAAACAAAAACAAGAAACAGGTGGGAGAAAAGAGAGAACACAAAGAGGGGGAGAACAGAGAGAACATGAAGAGAGACAGAGAGAGAAAGAGAGAGAGAGAGGGGGGGGGGTAAGAGAACAGATAGAACACAAACACAGAGAGGGGGATGGAGAGAGGGGCAAGAGGACAGATAGAACACAAAGAGAGAGAGAGAGAGAGAGAGGTGGGAGAACAGAGAGATCACAAAGAGAAAGAGAGAGATGGGAGAACAGAGAGAATATAAAGAGAGTTGGAGAGAGAGAGAGATAGTGGGAAACAGAGAGAAAAGAGAGAGAGAGGGGGGGGGCGGGATAACAGAGAGAACACAAAGAGAGAGTGAGAAAGAGAGGTTGGATAACAGAAAGAAACAAAGAGAGACTGAGAGATATGGGAGAACAGAGAGAACACAAAGAGTGAGAGAGAGAGAGAGAGAGAGAGACAGATGAGAAGTAGAAGAAGAAGAAAAAGAAGGAAAAGAAGGAGAAGAGAGAAGAAGACTAGAACTGCAATCGTATTAGAACGATGTGCATGCATTGCTGACTGTGTTTTTACCTGGCAGACAAAAGAACCTGTTTTGGACTATCCATGAAAGCAAACCGTTAGAAGTCTCTAACACCTAGGATAGTAGAGATACAATAGGTAGGCGGAAAGAAATTCTTCAAAAAACGGCCTGAAAAGACAAAATGGCGCCTGGACGGTCACGCATCAGAGATTTCGGAGAACGAAAATTGGATTTTGTGCGGTTTAGATGTGGAAGCTGGGTTCAGGTCGCTTACTGCGGGCGCTACCACTTTTGAAGGTCACGCCGACAAGACCGGGTCGGTGGAAGGTCGTGTTAACTTAATCGTGGCAAGATGGTTCGATTAAGAGCGTATGGACAACTAATAGTGTGTCAAAGTCAAATATTTATGGAATATTTATTGCTGCAGGGAATGACTTACGGCGAGTAGCAAGCCCCGTCTGAACATGTCTATTCATGTCTATTCATGTCTATTCAAATATTGGAAGAGCCTGATAGTCGGATCGTGCTATGCCTATTGTACATGATAGAAAACAATGTACATGTACTTCAATTAATAATGGACACACATCCACCATAATACATCCTATAAACAGACTTTCATAGATCTTATTTTGCATTCTTCTTCATCCTCATTGCTCAAGAATTGAAAGTACCCCCTTACAAAAAAATGCTGGGCCCTGTTTATACCAAACATGAAGTGCTTTGAACGTGCATTAAGTATGGCTCTTCTACACACAGGATCTTTTTTAAAATCAATATGGAAAAATCTCCTGTGTACACAAAGAAGGAAAGATATCAATGTTTGTATGCTAAATGTATAATTAGAATAAAATGTGCCCTTCACTATATAAGCTTGCAACGTAAACCTAGTTCAATTTCCTTTTTTTAGTAAATTGATAGATGGTCGTTTACTATTTGGAGTCCTGTGGGGTAAATATCCTGACAATTGTACCTGCATGGGAATTTCTGCTTCATCTTGCATATATATATATATATAAGAGATGATATGATGTCTACTCATCAGTTGGAACAAAAGGGAAATTAAATTAATATGACAACCAAGGCAAGGATTCACTTTCTCCTTGTACCTGTTATATAGATACATAATCTAGCAGATTACAAAAGATCTAGCATTACATTGATGTTTTATGTCTTGATTTGCATTTTCATGGTGTGGATATCAATATTCCCGTCTACAAACCACACTTTCCACAGAACAAAGTCGAACTATATGGAAAAAAAATATCAGCTTTTGCCTTAAATACTGTTTTCTATGGCCTACTGTGCTAGGTAGAATTAGTTTGTTAAAATAAGTAAAAAGAGGTTGACTTCACCGAAGTAAACGTGATTGTCGACTAGGGGTCTACTCTTATATAATAACAAGAATAGATTTATCAACTTAAACTGCACAAGTTGGAAAAAGAACAAAAAAAATCTCTGTACAACTTAATTGATAGGCAGGTTTGACCCCCCCTCCAGAAATAAACAAAAACAACCCTAGTATTTTTTCAAACTCTTTACTATTTATAAGGTCCACATTTCCAACGGTTTACATAATAAATGAAATAATGTTTGGCGTTGTTTGATTATTAAGGTCACAGATCATTTTGGTTTAAAGTTGACAGACACGATGATACAACTGAGCGAACGACTAGCATTAGTAAGCCAAGTATGGAGTAAGTAAGTCCATATCTACTAAAGATTTTAACAAGAATTCGTCAGTTTGTATGGGTTACAGTATGAACCAAAACATACTTCACAAATTATGTTGAGGTGTAACGTTAAATCCACGTTTACATTCAATCGATGATTAGTACATTAGATTCAGGATGACTATTATTTTTTTAATTTATCCTGATTAAACGGTTGAATGCAGATGAGCACTGCAATTCCCCGGGGTAACCCTGACGGAACCCTGGTGCCCTATAAACTGGAGTAACACTAGTACTAGAAGAGTTAAAAGACGGCAAACAGGAGTCCAAGTTCAAACTATTAGTACTTCATGCCAGTGAAAATCAAAGTGTAATTTCAAGAGAACTGCGTTCCTAGGCTTTCACAAATAATCTGTAGAAGGAAATTACCGTAGAACTACTTTTTCTAAATACATGACTTAATTCAATTAATTTACTCATTATTTCAATCACACTTACCCATTCTCTGTGACCTGAATCTTCTATATGTATGCGAGTAGCGTCGTGCATTAATCTGCATAATCAAATTGACGCAATGAGGTCAAATAAATTATCATATTTCTTGAACGATACGATACTATCGATGAAATACATATTTATGACGCTCTCATCCAATCATAATGCCGCCTATACGGTGCTTATTTCGTCTTCAAATGATCTAAAAGAGGCCTAATCACATTCTTGCAACCCCCGGTTGCAACCACCCTCCAGAACAACTACCCCCGGACCACTACCCTCAAGAAAAATACCCTCTAGGACAACCACAATATGCAATTATATAGTATACCGAGACAAAAATATAACACCCAAAGGGAAATGAAATGTTATATTGTTCTTGAAGGAAAAAGTCAATATCTGTTATATTATGATGATCTATATCAGATACAAAACAAGATAATTAGAACAAAAATTAAGGTAATAATAGAGAATTGTGCCGACTCACCATTTTCAGTTTCATTATAGGCCTAATTGTAGAATGCTTTCTTGATTCCAGTGGCAGTATCAGATGTTAAGAAATCCGCAAATTTGTGGTGAAATCCAACTGTACAGTATTTCTAAACAGAAACAAGTTCAACTAATGTAAACGCAAATTCCAACTCCACGTTGAAAGTTTGGATTGTAACACGAAAATACTGAAAAATCCAGTTAATCCTAGTCTCTGTCTAGTCTCTAGATGATGGGTCTATGTAGGCCTACAGGTAGTAAAAATCAGATTAATTGTAAAAGTTGACATAACAATTATAACAATTGTACTGCCGCTTCTCGTTCAACATTCAAGGCTAGCTTGTTAGAGACAAAGTTTATTTGTGGTGCTGAATGAGATTATGAATTTTGTGACGATGCAGTCTCTTCTGTGTGTTGTACCAACACGAGAGCTGCACTACTACTTGGTCCTGGGGTGGTATTCTGAACATTGTTGTAAGTTTTGTGTTATCTTTTGTTGTATCTTCCAGAGATAACACAGCGCTAATATTGTTGTAAGTTGGTATTCTGAACATCATTTTATCGCTGTGTTATCTCTTGAAGGACCGCCTCTATCTTATCTTTGCCATTGTTGACACGCCCATTTTTATGGGCCCTACCAATCAAAATCTGTTTTATATAAGCATGATAAGTAGGTCAACCAATAGGAATACTTCATTCCATATGAAGATGCGCCTAGAGCCTACTAATCTTGGGCGTAATTAGTTATTTGAGCGCTTATTACGCGCGTCATCATAATGCGCTGTGGCATGTGGATCATGAAGACAAATCACGCTTTCACTATATTGGTTCAGATGAGAGCATTAAAATCGTCATATCCTAGCATGTAATTTCTAAGAAAGTTCTCATCTGTGATGTTTCCGGTCAACACACAATCTTCTTCTAACTCGTCTATTGGCACGTAGTTGGTTTTGGGCAAGAGAGATTGCCGCCATTATATCACCACGAAAGATACAACAACCCCTACCTGTTGTAAATATTGTTGTAAATACCATGCAAGATAAGATAAGATAAAAGATACAACAACTTTCAGAATACCAATTATCTCGACATATTATCTCTCGTGCGCATATGCAAATGAGGATTAAACACCATTTTATTAATAATACGCACAATTACAAGCGCACCAAAGTATGAGCGCAGGCGCGGCCAAAGAGATAAGAGAAAAGATACAACAAAAGATAACACAAAAGATACAACAGTGTTCAGAATACCAACTTTATCTTATCTTCAAAGATACAACAATATTAGAGATAACACAGGGTTCAGAATACCGCCCCTGGTCCCGGGGCGGTATTCTGAACATTGTTGTAAGTTTTGTGTTATCTTTTGTTGTATCTTCCAGAGATAACACAGCGCTAATATTGTTGTAAGTTGGTATTCTGAACATTGTTTTATCCCTGTGTTATCTCTTGAAGGACCGCCTCTATCTTATCTTTGACCATTGATGACACGCCCATTTTTATGGACCCTACCAATCAAAATCTATTTTATATAAGCATGATAAGTAGGTCAACCAATAGGAATACTTTATGCCATATCTGAAGGTGCGCCTAGCGCATACTAATCTTGGGCGTAATTAGTTATTTGAGCACTTATTACGCGCGTCATCATTATGCGCTGTTGAATGTGGATCATGAAGGCAAATCACACTTTCACTATATTGGTTAAGATGAGAGCATTAAGATCGTCATATCCTAGCATGTGATATCTTAGAAAGTTCTCTTCTGTGATGTTTCCGGTCAACACACAATCTTCTTCTAACTCGTCTATTGGCATGAAGTTGGTTCTGGTCAAGAAATATTGCCCCAATTATATCACCACGAAAGATACAACAACCACCTACCTGTTGTAAATATTGTTGTAAATACCATGCAAGATAAGATAAGATAAAAGATACAACAACTTTCAGAATACCAATTATCTCGACATATTATCTCCCGTGCGCATATGCAAATGAGGATTAAATGCCACTTTATTAATAATACGCACAATTACAAGCGCACCAAAGTATGAGCGCAGGCGCGACTGAAGAGATAAGAGAAAAGATACAACAAAAGATAACACAAAAGTTACAACAATGTTCAGAATACCAACTTTGTCTTATCTTCAAAGATACAACAATATTAGAGATAACACAGGGTTCAGAATACCGCCCCCGGTCCTGGTCCTGGACTAGTATTACTAGCGGAATGAATGCTAGCAGAAGTGGATGGTGCTGTAGATGGGCCAGCTATTTCATCACTCATTGATGAAAGGCATCTGCTCATGCGTCTTTTTTTAGCTTCATCGACATAGGAATAGTGCTTGATACTACTTTCGGACTTTCGGATGCTACTTCCGGATATGTCTGGCCTCAATCCACTTGCGTATAGGACATAAATAAATGTTGCGCGTAGGCATTGGTTTGTGTAGACTTTTGATGGCTGTGCTTCAAGAGAAATTTTCTTAATTTTCTCACCCAAAGTGTTCTTGCCTGCGGGCGAAATGTTGTACCACACTTGCTTATTGCTTTCTACGCTCGTCTTTGGACGCCGAAAAAAATCACTGCATGCTAGATTAAGATGAAAAACATACCTTTCAAATGCTCAACATGACAGTCCGGCTTATGACTGGCACCAACAACATCTCTGAGGGTGCTGGTGAAGTTTGCCACCAAATCACAGACCTCGGCAAGTCTGTTGCTGCCGAGGGGTTTAACGTCTCAGTCTCTACGATCATCCATCGTAGATGGGAGAGTGAAGCGGACAAGAAGCGGGTTGATGGCAGCCAGCGAGAACAGATGGGGCCTCATCATCAACAATGATATCAGCGAGCAGCATCTCGGGCGTGATGACGTTCACCTCAACAGAGCCGGTCAACGAATCTTGGCAGGCAACCCGAAACGCCTCATCAACAGTGCTGACCAACCGACAACACGAGGCCATGGCTGGACTCAACGGTCGTCCGATCAAGTTACAGGCACTGAACCTGGAGCAAGGCTAGGCGGCATCAAGCCATCTACCGAGAAAACCAGAGTCTTCATTCTGATGAGGAAAAAAGCAGCCCCGTAAAGTCCTACGCCCAATCTGTTTCTGGGAGATCTTTGGATTTCAGTGCAGTCGATCAGAGGTCACGACCGAAACCAGCCTTCAGACCATCCAAGGTGGACATGAAAGACTGGGCGAAATATCTTCAATTTGTAAGAAGGGTATTGAATTAAGTGAAAGTTTGACAAAATCTAGTGATGATCCGAAAATTATAGTTGACGGTCGAAAATATAAGTTCCCTTGTGGAAACTGTGATAAGCCAGTCAAATGTAATCAACACGGCCTTCTGTGTTCTTATTGTAAAAAATGGTTTCACACTAATTGTCAAGCTATCAGTTTTTCAGAGTACCGCAGGTTATATTATGAATGCCCTGATGAGAAGTGGAATTGTTTAACATGTTGTCTGCCATCTTTTTGTGACTCATTATTTAACGACGATTGTTTAGAGAAAGAAAGCCAAAACGAGGATAGACTAAAAGAAAACTATTTTAAGATAACGCGCGTTACACCTGAAAAGCAAGCGATAGCAAGAGTAATTCAGCCAAACCTCAGAGATGAAAACACTTCTCTTTATCAAGAATTTGAAGAAAAGTTTAAAGTTAAAGGTCTTCATTTTTTACACCTTAATGTGAGGTCTATTCTAAACAAGATATCGGAACTTAGAATTCTTTTTAAAAGAAAAAGGCTGTCTATTATTGCTTTCACTGAATCATGGTTAAACAATTCCATAAATGATGAAGAAATTGAAATAGACGGATATAAAATCATACGCCATGATCGATCCTCTGGCTCTGGAGGTGGTGTATGTTTCTATATCAGAAATGATATTGCATTTAATATTATGGATGCTATAAGTACTGGAGATACGGAATCCCTGTGGATAAATTTGCTTATACCAAGATCAAAACCAATTGTTGTTGGTGTTCTGTATCGACCTCCGAAAAACAATTTGTTTATCGAGAAATTGTCCAATATTCTTGATACATTAAAGAAGGATGACGAAATAATTATTTTAGGAGACATGAATATTTGTCTTCTTCGCAAATCGCCACTGGCTAAAAAATATATTGACTTGTTGAGTCTTCATGGGTTTAGTCAACTCATTAAAGAGGCAACACGCGTTACACCTACATGTTCTTCTCTATTGGATCATGTTGGTTGTACCAAAGAAAATAAAATAAATCAAAGTGGTGTCATTGATCTAGGTATTAGCGACCATTTTTTTACTTTCTGTACACGTAGAAATGTTAGACTGGCTATAGGTCATCACAGGACTAATGATATCAGATCCATGAAAAAATATACAGAAGAGTCTTTCAATCTTCAACTATCTGTTGTTGATTGGTCACGAATAACTGACTGTACAGATGTAAATGAGGCATGGTCAATATTTCAACATGTTTTTATCTCAAATTTGAATATGATAGCGCCACTGAAACGGATAAGAGTAAAACAAAGATCAGAAACTTGGGTGACTAAAGATATTCTTTCCCTAATTCAAGAGAGAAATATAGTATACAAAAAATGGAGGAAAAGAGCAAAAGATGAGAAGCTCTATAAAAGATACAGAGTATTAAGAAATATGGTCCAAAGAGAGGTGAAAAAGGCTAAACTCGATTACTTACAAAACAAGATAGAAGAAAATAAACAAGATTCGAAAAAACTTTGGCAGAATCTAAAAAGCTTAGGATTGAAAAATAACAAGCGAAAAGAACAAGAATCTGTCATTAAAATTGATGGGGAATTATGTCATGATAAGATGGCCATCGCTGATGAATTCAATTCTCATTTCACAAATGTGGCTGCCAAATTAGTAAACAAACTCCCCCCTTCCAAAGACTTTTTCAGCGCAGACAATGATTGTATTCGTGACTTTTACGAAAGAAAAGGTGTACGTGAAAACAGCTTCGAGTTATTACCAATCACTGAATAATTTGTTTTCAAAGAGTTACGTAAGTTGAATGTATCAAAAAGTGCTGGGTTAGACTTGATTCCAGCTAAATTTCTAAAAGATGGTGCGAAGGTTTTATTTAAGCCTCTAAGTTACTTAATGAACCTATCTATCTTGACGAGTACTTTTCCAGAAGATATGAAAATAGCAAAAGTGACTCCACTTTATAAAAAGAAAGATAAAACTGATGTTAGCAACTATAGACCTATTAGTGTTTTAAGCGTAGCATCAAAGATTCTAGAAAAATCGGTCTGTGTTCAAATTGAAAGATACTTCAAAGAAAATGATATAATTTATGAATTTCAATCTGGTTTTCGACATGATTATTCGACTGAAACATGTCTAATTCATTTGACTGATTATTTGAGGAGAGAAACTTCCCAAGGGCGCTTTGTTGGTATGGTGCTCCTTGATCTGCAAAAAGCTTTTGATACAGTTAATCATTGCGTCTTATTGAAGAAGTTACAACTAATGGGTTTTGATAAGGCAAGTTTAGATTGGTTCAGATCCTACTTATCTAATCGGCACCAAGTAGTGGCCATTCATGATATTCGTTCCAAACTAATGCCTATAACATGCGGTGTTCCTCAGGGAAGCATTTTAGGCCCAATTCTATTTTCAAGTTATATAAATGATATGTGTATTTGTATAAAAGACTTCAAACTATTATTGTACGCAGATGACAGCGTACTACTCTATTCAAATCATGATCCTAAATATATTGAGGAAAAGCTCAGTGAACAGCTGTCTACGTGTGTCGATTGGATGACTGATAATAAGCTTTCTTTACACTTGGGAAAAACAGAAAGCAATTTATTTTGTTCAAAAAATAGTTCTAAAAAGTCATTTGAATTCAAAGTGACACACAATAATCAAGCAATCAAGAGAAAAGAGTCTGTGAAGTATTTAGGCATTGAGTTGGCTAGCGCAATGTCATTTTCATCTTTAGTAGAATCAGTTGTAAAAAAAGCAAATTCTCGTCTGAAATTTTTGTACAGATATCAAAGTTGTATGGATTTAAAAACAAGACGTACACTCTGTTTTGCTCTTATTCAATGTTTATTTGACTATGCTAACCCTGCATGGTATAGCAACATAAACAAGTCAGATCAAAAGAAGTTGAAGATTATACAGAACAAAATGGTGAGATTTATCAACTGTTCTGGTCCAAGAACTCATGTTGGCTACAGCGAACTTTCTAAAGCTGGTTTTCTTGAAGTCGACCAAAGATCAAAACAACTCGCATTGCATCACGGTAGCGTACGAAGGTGCGAAGTAACACTTCGCTAGCGGCCTCATGAATAAGCATGACTAATGACGTCACGAACTCGCCACGAACTCGCCACGCCTACTCTACCTGTAGTATCGGCCGTATCTACACCTCACCTAAAGTCTACCTTATACCTACCTACCTACCTACCTACCTTACCACCTACCTACCTACCAACCAACCATCTTTCATTTTGAAGAACTTCAGTCACTGTTCTCGCTCATATATAATTAACTCCATAGCTAGCTTAAATTTCATTTAAACTTGCCTAGCACCCCCTCCATTAATTGAGAAATAGAAATATTAACTCCATCTATCTCCATCATTTAAACTTGCACTAACTTCATCCAGCCTAGCACCCCCTCTTTACAGCCTAGCACTCCCTCCATTGAGCCTAAGAAATATTAACTCCATCTATCTCCATCATGAAAACTTGCACTAACTTCATCCAGCCTAGCACCCCCTCTTTACAGCCTAGCACCCCCTCCATTGAGCCTAAGAAATATTAACTCCATCTATCTCCATCATTTAAACTTGCACAAACTTCATCCAGCCTAGCACCCCCTCTTCACAGCCTAGCACCCCCTCCATTGAGCCTAAGAAATATTAACTCCATCTATCTCCATCATTTAAACTTGCACTAACTTCATCCAGCCTAGCACCCCCTCCATTGAGCCTAAGAAATATTAAATCCATCTATCTCCATCATTTAAACTTGCACTATTAACTTCATCCAGCCTAGCACCCCTTCCATTGAGCCTAAGAAATATTAACTCCATCTATCTCCATCAAACATGCACTAACTTCATCCAGCCTAGCACCCCTCTTTACAGCCTAGCACCCCCTCCATTGAACCTAAGAAATATTAATTCCACCTATCTCCATTAAACTTGCACTAACTTCATCCAGCCTTGATACTTGAGACATAGGCGCCGCTTTTCCGATGACGGCAGCGGAGTCAACAGGTTAAGTTTTTGAATTGTTAATATAATTTTTAAAGTGTAAGATCTTATTCACTGAAACGTTGATTAAAGAGTTATCTAGTATCCTTTATGATGTGAGTACAATTTCAGGTCACAAAGTCAAGTTGAAAGGTCATTTCAGATTTAAACAATAATTTTGTCGCTTTAGACTGTTGTGGCATGGTGATCAAAAACGTAACCCGGGGTTAGGTTTTTGAATTTTTAACATAATTTTGAAAGTGTATATTCCTCTTCCATGAAACTTGAACATAGGGGTTGTAAAGTATCCCCAATCATGTGAGTAGAATTTAAGGTTGTAAAGTCAAAGGTCATTTCAGGTAAACAAACTTTGACTCCAGTATGTTGTGGCATCAACATCAAAACTTGACCAAAGGTTAAGATTTTGAATTTATATCATAATTTTGTATACATTCCTATTCCATGAAACTTGAACATAAGGGTTATCAAGTATCACCAATCATGTGATTAGTCTTTTAGTTGACAAATTCAAGGTCAAATGTAATTTCAGGTCTGCAAACTTAAACTTTGTTGCGGCATCAATATCAAAATTTTGAAATGTTATCATGATTCATTCCAAAAGTGTTTGTTCAAATTCCATGAATCTTGTACTCAAGGATTATCAAGTATTACAAATCATATGACACAAATTCCAGGTCACAAAGTCAAGGATATTTTAGGTCAGTAGAATTGAATTACGTTTTCACAACTTAATATGAGAATTAATAAATCAATTTTTGGTTCTTGTTCATATTTCATTAAAGATATCAATCTTGGTAAAATTTGGAGTAAATAATTCCTCTGGTGATTCTAAGTCAATATTCACTTCGAAATGCCGATTATATTCACAGGATTTCATTTTGGGGGGCCTACTAACGGGCCACCGTGCCTATAAATAATGTCCTAACTTGATTTTTAATCATATTGAATTGTGTAATGCAGGTGACACCTCCGAGAGCGTTTCCCCTTTTTTATATTTTTGCCCAGTTTTGGAACACTCCAATAATGCAATAAAAAAAAGGACTCTGAAATTTATATGAAATATAACCTGAGATATATTATGTAAGATATTTTTCTGAATAGTAAAATAATTACAAGAAATATTTATGAAATAACGTTGAAAAATATGGTGTTTCTTAGCATATTTTTGGAACCAAAAGCATAAAAATGTTAGGCATTTTGCAGGCATGCTGATTAGTGATGCAGTGCTTACACGAACCTTATAAACATACATAAAAAAGTAAAGGCAAGGCACACACAAAAAGAATAAAATGATGTCTTTATTATACAAACACAAATTATGATGCACGTAACAGGTTCATTGACTTCAGATGTATTGTGAGAATTGGGTGCAGGATAATAATCAATGAAATCTGCAGGTTTTGGAGGAATATGAATGGTTGTAAAATTACATTAACTAATAAAAGGTGAAAAATATACCTTCAAATATTAAGCTTGTAGATATAGTTCAACTCCGAACACCACAAAAATGTTATTAGTTGATTTTTTTTTCTCACTCCTTTTATTGAATTGTATTCATGCAAATCAGTCACCAAATACATGTACTGTATCTTTAAAATTAAGACAATTATGCAGTCATGTTTTTTCTGTGCTTTGTTTTTTAAATAAAACAACACTTGTAATCCAATTATTTGAAATTGATTTAATCCTTATAATTACTTTATATTTATTGTGCTTGGCTGGAAGGTGTAAAAGGTGGTGTGAAGTGAAGATCATTCTATCAATTGCATAATTGCTAGATCAATAATAATGATAATAATAATTGTTCTCCATTCACTTTAAAATTAGCGACATGTAGTACACTTCACTCTGTCATAGTCGAATCCGTTGGGACTATAGAAAAATATAGATTTCACCTAGACAAAACCTGACTTAGGTAAAAAAAAAAAAAGCAATGGAAAATAAAGAGAAAACCTTTGACTTCGGCGATTACTTGACTGAGCAGAGTTAACAGTATGACAAATCAAGATTCAACAAAATTTGAAGGGAAAGAAAACATACATGTAGTTGGCAGTCACAGGTTAGTTACAATAAATTACATATTTGAAAACTGGCAAGTGATTATGAGCAGTCTTGAACATTATGTTTTTGTAATTTCAGTTGACCAAGAGTGCCAAAGTACAGGGGCAGATGATGAGAATGTTGCCATATGTTGCCATATGTGAATTAACATGTTGGACTTAACCTAGGGTGTGTGCTAGAGTGTGCTCGTTTACAAAATCTGTGTACTTTGGTGTGAGGCAGTGGCGTAGACAGGTTCGTACACCTGGGGGGATGACTCAGGGGCGGATCTAGCTTTTTGCTAAGGGGGGGGGGGGGGGGGGGTTGACCAAAATAATGACGATGCGGAGCATCATCCACGAGCCTATTTTTTGGGGGGTGTTTATTTGAACCCCGTAAGTGATGTTTTCCTGGCATCTATTAACACAATGGAGACCATAAAAAGCAGTGCATGATAACGTCTTTTTAAATCAAGTAACAGTTAAATACACAGTTATATCCAGAGTTATCATGTGTTTGGTTAAGTTACCAGATGAGTTGAATATCTTCTCACAATATTTGCACTTGAAAGGGTTTCTCTCCAGCGTGCGTTCTTTTTTTTTTTTTTTTGGGGCCGCCCAAGGGGGGGGGGGGGTTTAAACCCCCTAACCCCCCCCCCCCCCGTAGATCCGCGCCTGTTTAATCTTGTGGTTATCTTGTGGTTTCCAAACCACAAGATAACCACAAAATACTTGTAAGATTTTCTTTTTTTTACCGTCTGAATTGGCTTTCACCGTTTGAATGCGGCTAATAACAATAAACACAATTACAATAATGATGAGGATTATTATTATCATCATCATAATTATTATTATTATTAATATTATAATTGTTATCATTATTATTATTACTATTATTATCATCATTATGACTTATTAAGTAAGCAAATATCATTCCCCAAAACCTGGGGGGGATGATTGTACATGCCATCCCCCCACCTTGTGAGGTGGGGGGGGGGGGGGGGGGATGCATCCCCCTCATCCCCCCCCCCGTTGTCTACGCCCCTGGTGTGAGGTATTATTCAATGCTTTGAAAGTATTATGAGTATATCTTAATGAATACCTACTCCATTTAAAAATAACATACTTGCTATGAAAATGGAAAAATTAAACACATCAGTTCGAGAAAACTCGACAACAAAATAAAAACAGTTACCAGTATGATCCATTCAAGGTCTTTCAAAACCATTCAAAATCATCCATGCTGAACATGTACACAGGCGCGGATCCAGGATTTCTTAGGGGGGGAGGCCCAAATTTGAAATTATGCGAGCCAAATATTGGTACGTTATGGTGACCAGCAGTGACGTAATTAGGGGTGGGTGGGTGCAGGGAGGGGCGAGTTTTCCCCCTCCCTCCTCCGCGAAGCGCGGAAGCTTTGACATTTCAATAAATTATTAGAGAAAGAAGACGATTCGTTGTACCATTCCCCAAAATAATCCTCGTCTGAATTATGTTTCCCCCCATCCCGCGAGAAGCGCGAAAGCTTTTACGTTGCATTAAATCATTAGAGAAAGAAGACGATTCGTTGTACCGTTATGACTTTTAATCCTTGTCTAAATTCAGTTTCCCCCCTCCCACGCGAAGCGCGGAAGCTTTTACGTTTCATTAAATCATTAGAGAAAGAAGACGATTCGTCGTACCGTTCTCGACTCTTAATCCTCGTCTGAATTCAGTTCCCCCTCCCCTTCCCGCGCGAAGCGCGGAAGCTTTGACGTTTCATTAATTCATTAGAGAAAGAAGACGATTCGTTGTACCGTTCTCGACTCTTAATCCTTGTCTGAATTAAAAAAATGTTCTTTGTCTATTCCCTTTTCTTCCTACGTCCTCTTCCTTTTCACTCCTCTCTTTTTTTGGCCGGCGTTTATGACCACCAAACCGCCCCCCCCCCTGGCTACGCGCCTGCGTTCAGATGAACATATGTTGATACCTTGTCCGCCCCGGAAGCTCAGGGGTTTAAGGTTTTAATTTACGGTCAGATTAGCATTTTTCATACCTTATTATTTGTGACACTGGCAGGACACTATTTGGCGTGGGGTCCAGAGGGCAGAGCCCCCAGAAATCAGGGTTTTTAGGCATGAAATGACCGTCAGATGAGCATCTAAGGGCCCGCCTTAGGGCCCTAGGTGGAATCCAGGGGGCAGAGCCCTTGGGGTTTTAGGCATTTAATCATGGTCAGATGAGCATATTTTGATAGCCCATTATAATGTGACACCGGCAGTTAACTATTTTTTCTTTCTCGCTTTCTTTCTTTATATTTCTCTTTAATATACTTTTTCAAAGAAAGTGTGGGGGGGGGGGGGGGGCTCGAGGATCCCGATCCCCGCCGTTCCGCGGGCCCTGATATGTAGGCATCTCAAGAAGCATTTTCTTGCCTGGCTGTAAATTTAGGAATTTGTCATTTTCCAACAAACGCATAAAGTGAGGAAAAATCTCGGAAAATTATCTCATTTCAGCATTATTTGTAAACCACCGTTATGGAATTAGAAATAAACCACGTTTGAATTCTATATTTCCAAAGTTGCAACTGATATCCCCCTTCTTTTCTTTTCTTCTTCCTCTTTTGTCCTTCCCTTTATCTCCTCTTTTTCTTTTTTCTTTCCCTTTCCTTCCTTCTCTTTTATTTTTTGATTGGGGGGGGGGGGGGGGGGGAGAAGGGGGGAGGCAACAGCCTGGGAGGCAAGTCCTTTTGCCCCCCCGATCTTCTTCTTCCCTCTTTTCTTTTCGTCTTCCTCTTCTTTTTTTCCTCTCCTCTTTCCCTTTCCCTTCTTTTCCTTCTCTCTCTCTCCTTTTTTTTTCTTTTTTTTTGCGGGGGGGGGGTGGGGGGGGGGGGCAAGGCCCGCTCGGCCTCCACCCTGGATCCGCGCCTGCATGTACATGTATATTCGGAATAGGTATGTAGAAAATGTGGCGGCCAGGCAGTGTCATCACTTTGCCAATTTGTAATATTATGAACTTCATAATTAGTTAATAATTTTCGGACTATTTCTCATACTTTCACTTATTCAGTTACTGATTTTCTGACTTTTTAGAAAGCAAATTATTTTGTTATCGGGATGACCCGTTTCTCAACTGTTAACCAGTGAGGTTTATGGTAATGTAAGTCTTGAGAGGGAAAAGGGCATGTATGATCCTGGATTACTGATTATGAAAGAATATCTTAAAAATCTTTAAGGGGCCGGGATATAATTGGTGCAATCTAGGTTGAAGAGATACACATTATTGTAATAGCTAGGTCTGAAAACATGCAAGCTTAATGGTTGCTAGGCTGGATAGAGGAGGTGCTAACATGGATGTAGTTCAAGTTTAAATGATAGAGATAGATGGATAGGCTCAATGGAGGGGGTGCTAGGTTGGGTGAAGTTAGTGCAAGTTTAAATGATGAAGATAGATGGAGTTAATATAACTTAGGCTCAATGGAG
>JAVYIG010016126.1:0-32595 GCA_035222895.1 Strongylocentrotus droebachiensis | reverse complement strand
TGAATTTTGTCCACACTATGAATCTACATCACATCCATCTTTCAGCACTATCTCGCTCATTTGTGCTCTGTTTTCTCCCAAATTTGGATATGTTATAGCTGAGACCATGGGCTATAAAAACGGGTGACTTTGTTTTTTAATCAGATGATGGGATCATGTTAAAATTTCGATCGAAAGTTGAAATTGCAAATTTTGAAGGAATCATTAGGTGATACGTAACGAAGTCAACGTATCACCTTTTGATTTCGTCAAGATTGTTATTTATTATTTATTATTCTTCCTCGAATTTGTTCGCAGGATATCTCAAGACTGAATAAAGCCATAATCATGAATCTTTCAATGATGATAGATCTTAGTCTAACTTAGAACTGCGTGACTTTTCAAAGACTCAAAGTCATCGTGACGTCATCCAGACGCCATTTTGTGAAAATCAACTTATGATCATATCTTCATAACAAAAAGCCATTTTTCATTCATATTTGTCATGATCAAGGTCAATATTTGTCGGGTCAATTTCAGGTCAATAAATGCGCGCAAAAATGCGCGTACGCGTAGGTGCGCGCGTTAACGCGCGCGTAAAATTAAAAACTGCTCAAAATCATCTTAAATTTTTTTTGCATACGTTTCAGGCCATTATAAGCATTTCATAAAAAATCACGCAAAACACGCATTTTTGCACGTTTTCGTTCGTCACGGCCGAACGAAAAATAATTTCTCCGCAAAAGCTTTTGACCGAATATTCCTCATATTTTTCCGGAAAATTTGATACCATGTTTAGCTCTTTATCACTATTAAAAACGGAATGAGCGTCCGTTCAAGATAACCGTCCGTACGCGCGATTTTTGTAATACATTGCATATATGGGCAAAAACATGCCTATAAAAAGTCCATTGGGATGAATAGGGATTGCCAATTTTTTTTCATATTTAGATAGAGTATGAGTCGAAGGTATGATTTCATATCTCATTTGGCCATTAAGTACATCTTGACGTCATCATAATGGCCTTGGAAGTCAAAAATACAAAAATGCATATTATGACGTCATTATGTTCATGGAAAATTTAGTGTATTTCTCTTAATATTCATCGATTCTCTTCTAGATTTTAATATGTTGTAGTCGAGGCAATCGCCTTCGAGATCAGTCTACACCAATTTTCATTTAAATGATGTCATCATAGTACAAAATTCAATTAAAGGCCACATGTCAGAATTTTCGTCATTTGCGTGTTATGTCTATGGAGGGTGAATTTTGTCCACACTATGAATCTACATCACATCCATCTTTCAGCACTATCTCGCTCATTTGTGCTCTGTTTTCTCCCAAATTTGGATATGTTATAGCTGAGACCATGGGCTATAAAAACGGGTGACTTTGTTTTTTAATCAGATGATGGGATCATGTTAAAATTTTCGATCGAAAGTTGAAATTGCAAATTTTGAAGGAATCATTAGGTGATACGTAACGAAGTCAACGTATCACCTTTTGATTTCGTCAAGATTGTTATTTATTATTTATTATTCTTCCTCGAATTTGTTCGCAGGATATCTCAAGACTGAATAAAGCCATAATCATGAATCTTTCAATGATGATAGATCTTAGTCTAACTTAGAACTGCGTGACTTTTCAAAGACTCAAAGTCATCGTGACGTCATCCAGACGCCATTTTGTGAAAATCAACTTATGATCATATCTTCATAACAAAAAGCCATTTTTCATTCATATTTGTCATGATCAAGGTCAATATTTGTCGGGTCAATTTCAGGTCAATAAATGCGCGCAAAAATGCGCGTACGCGTAGGTGCGCGCGTTAACGCGCGCGTAAAATTAAAAACTGCTCAAAATCATCTTAAATTTTTTTTGCATACGTTTCAGGCCATTATAAGCATTTCATAAAAATCACGCAAAACACGCATTTTTGCACGTTTTCGTTCGTCACGGCCGAACGAAAAATAATTTCTCCGCAAAAGCTTTTGACCGAATATTCCTCATATTTTTCCGGAAAATTTGATACCATGTTTAGCTCTTTATCACTATTAAAAACGGAATGAGCGTCCGTTCAAGATAACCGTCCGTACGCGCGATTTTTGTAATACATTGCATATATGGGCAAAAACATGCCTATAAAAAGTCCATTGGGATGAATAGGGATTGCCAATTTTTTTTTCATATTTAGATAGAGTATGAGTCGAAGGTATGATTTCATATCTCATTTGGCCATTAAGTACATCTTGACGTCATCATAATGGCCTTGGAAGTCAAAAATACAAAAATGCATATTATGACGTCATTATGTTCATGGAAAATTTAGTGTATTTCTCTTAATATTCATCGATTCTCTTCTAGATTTTAATATGTTGTAGTCGAGGCAATCGCCTTCGAGATCAGTCTACACCAATTTTCATTTAAATGATGTCATCATAGTACAAAATTCAATTAAAGGCCACATGTCAGAATTTTCGTCATTTGCGTGTTATGTCTATGGAGGGTGAATTTTGTCCACACTATGAATCTACATCACATCCATCTTTCAGCACTATCTCGCTCATTTGTGCTCTGTTTTCTCCCAAATTTGGATATGTTATAGCTGAGACCATGGGCTATAAAAACGGGTGACTTTGTTTTTTAATCAGATGATGGGATCATGTTAAAATTTTCGATCGAAAGTTGAAATTGCAAATTTTGAAGGAATCATTAGGTGATACGTAACGAAGTCAACGTATCACCTTTTGATTTCGTCAAGATTGTTATTTATTATTTATTATTCTTCCTCGAATTTGTTCGCAGGATATCTCAAGACTGAATAAAGCCATAATCATGAATCTTTCAATGATGATAGATCTTAGTCTAACTTAGAACTGCGTGACTTTTCAAAGACTCAAAGTCATCGTGACGTCATCCAGACGCCATTTTGTGAAAATCAACTTATGATCATATCTTCATAACAAAAAGCCATTTTTCATTCATATTTGTCATGATCAAGGTCAATATTTGTCGGGTCAATTTCAGGTCAATAAATGCGCGCAAAAATGCGCGTACGCGTAGGTGCGCGCGTTAACGCGCGCGTAAAATTAAAAACTGCTCAAAATCATCTTAAATTTTTTTTGCATACGTTTCAGGCCATTATAAGCATTTCATAAAAAATCACGCAAAACACGCATTTTTGCACGTTTTCGTTCGTCACGGCCGAACGAAAAATAATTTCTCCGCAAAAGCTTTTGACCGAATATTCCTCATATTTTTCCGGAAAATTTGATACCATGTTTAGCTCTTTATCACTATTAAAAACGGAATGAGCGTCCGTTCAAGATAACCGTCCGTACGCGCGATTTTTGTAATACATTGCATATATGGGCAAAAACATGCCTATAAAAAGTCCATTGGGATGAATAGGGATTGCCAATTTTTTTTTCATATTTAGATAGAGTATGAGTCGAAGGTATGATTTCATATCTCATTTGGCCATTAAGTACATCTTGACGTCATCATAATGGCCTTGGAAGTCAAAAATACAAAAATGCATATTATGACGTCATTATGTTCATGGAAAATTTAGTGTATTTCTCTTAATATTCATCGATTCTCTTCTAGATTTTAATATGTTGTAGTCGAGGCAATCGCCTTCGAGATCAGTCTACACCAATTTTCATTTAAATGATGTCATCATAGTACAAAATTCAATTAAAGGCCACATGTCAGAATTTCGTCATTTGCGTGTTATGTCTATGGAGGGTGAATTTTGTCCACACTATGAATCTACATCACATCCATCTTTCAGCACTATCTCGCTCATTTGTGCTCTGTTTTCTCCCAAATTTGGATATGTTATAGCTGAGACCATGGGCTATAAAAACGGGTGACTTTGTTTTTTAATCAGATGATGGGATCATGTTAAAATTTTCGATCGAAAGTTGAAATTGCAAATTTTGAAGGAATCATTAGGTGATACGTAACGAAGTCAACGTATCACCTTTTGATTTCGTCAAGATTGTTATTTATTATTTATTATTCTTCCTCGAATTTGTTCGCAGGATATCTCAAGACTGAATAAAGCCATAATCATGAATCTTTCAATGATGATAGATCTTAGTCTAACTTAGAACTGCGTGACTTTTCAAAGACTCAAAGTCATCGTGACGTCATCCAGACGCCATTTTGTGAAAATCAACTTATGATCATATCTTCATAACAAAAAGCCATTTTTCATTCATATTTGTCATGATCAAGGTCAATATTTGTCGGGTCAATTTCAGGTCAATAAATGCGCGCAAAAATGCGCGTACGCGTAGGTGCGCGCGTTAACGCGCGCGTAAAATTAAAAACTGCTCAAAATCATCTTAAATTTTTTTTGCATACGTTTCAGGCCATTATAAGCATTTCATAAAAAATCACGCAAAACACGCATTTTTGCACGTTTTCGTTCGTCACGGCCGAACGAAAAATAATTTCTCCGCAAAAGCTTTTGACCGAATATTCCTCATATTTTTCCGGAAAATTTGATACCATGTTTAGCTCTTTATCACTATTAAAAACGGAATGAGCGTCCGTTCAAGATAACCGTCCGTACGCGCGATTTTTGTAATACATTGCATATATGGGCAAAAACATGCCTATAAAAAGTCCATTGGGATGAATAGGGATTGCCAATTTTTTTTTCATATTTAGATAGAGTATGAGTCGAAGGTATGATTTCATATCTCATTTGGCCATTAAGTACATCTTGACGTCATCATAATGGCCTTGGAAGTCAAAAATACAAAAATGCATATTATGACGTCATTATGTTCATGGAAAATTTAGTGTATTTCTCTTAATATTCATCGATTCTCTTCTAGATTTTAATATGTTGTAGTCGAGGCAATCGCCTTCGAGATCAGTCTACACCAATTTTCATTTAAATGATGTCATCATAGTACAAAATTCAATTAAAGGCCACATGTCAGAATTTTCGTCATTTGCGTGTTATGTCTATGGAGGGTGAATTTTGTCCACACTATGAATCTACATCACATCCATCTTTCAGCACTATCTCGCTCATTTGTGCTCTGTTTTCTCCCAAATTTGGATATGTTATAGCTGAGACCATGGGCTATAAAAACGGGTGACTTTGTTTTTAATCAGATGATGGGATCATGTTAAAATTTTCGATCGAAAGTTGAAATTGCAAATTTTGAAGGAATCATTAGGTGATACGTAACGAAGTCAACGTATCACCTTTTGATTTCGTCAAGATTGTTATTTATTATTTATTATTCTTCCTCGAATTTGTTCGCAGGATATCTCAAGACTGAATAAAGCCATAATCATGAATCTTTCAATGATGATAGATCTTAGTCTAACTTAGAACTGCGTGACTTTTCAAAGACTCAAAGTCATCGTGACGTCATCCAGACGCCATTTTGTGAAAATCAACTTATGATCATATCTTCATAACAAAAAGCCATTTTTCATTCATATTTGTCATGATCAAGGTCAATATTTGTCGGGTCAATTTCAGGTCAATAAATGCGCGCAAAAATGCGCGTACGCGTAGGTGCGCGCGTTAACGCGCGCGTAAAATTAAAAACTGCTCAAAATCATCTTAAATTTTTTTTGCATACGTTTCAGGCCATTATAAGCATTTCATAAAAAATCACGCAAAACACGCATTTTTGCACGTTTTCGTTCGTCACGGCCGAACGAAAAATAATTTCTCCGCAAAAGCTTTTGACCGAATATTCCTCATATTTTTCCGGAAAATTTGATACCATGTTTAGCTCTTTATCACTATTAAAAACGGAATGAGCGTCCGTTCAAGATAACCGTCCGTACGCGCGATTTTTGTAATACATTGCATATATGGGCAAAAACATGCCTATAAAAAGTCCATTGGGATGAATAGGGATTGCCAATTTTTTTTTCATATTTAGATAGAGTATGAGTCGAAGGTATGATTTCATATCTCATTTGGCCATTAAGTACATCTTGACGTCATCATAATGGCCTTGGAAGTCAAAAATACAAAAATGCATATTATGACGTCATTATGTTCATGGAAAATTTAGTGTATTTCTCTTAATATTCATCGATTCTCTTCTAGATTTTAATATGTTGTAGTCGAGGCAATCGCCTTCGAGATCAGTCTACACCAATTTTCATTTAAATGATGTCATCATAGTACAAAATTCAATTAAAGGCCACATGTCAGAATTTTCGTCATTTGCGTGTTATGTCTATGGAGGGTGAATTTTGTCCACACTATGAATCTACATCACATCCATCTTTCAGCACTATCTCGCTCATTTGTGCTCTGTTTTCTCCCAAATTTGGATATGTTATAGCTGAGACCATGGGCTATAAAAACGGGTGACTTTGTTTTTTAATCAGATGATGGGATCATGTTAAAATTTTCGATCGAAAGTTGAAATTGCAAATTTTGAAGGAATCATTAGGTGATACGTAACGAAGTCAACGTATCACCTTTTGATTTCGTCAAGATTGTTATTTATTATTTATTATTCTTCCTCGAATTTGTTCGCAGGATATCTCAAGACTGAATAAAGCCATAATCATGAATCTTTCAATGATGATAGATCTTAGTCTAACTTAGAACTGCGTGACTTTTCAAAGACTCAAAGTCATCGTGACGTCATCCAGACGCCATTTTGTGAAAATCAACTTATGATCATATCTTCATAACAAAAAGCCATTTTTCATTCATATTTGTCATGATCAAGGTCAATATTTGTCGGGTCAATTTCAGGTCAATAAATGCGCGCAAAAATGCGCGTACGCGTAGGTGCGCGCGTTAACGCGCGCGTAAAATTAAAAACTGCTCAAAATCATCTTAAATTTTTTTTGCATACGTTTCAGGCCATTATAAGCATTTCATAAAAAATCACGCAAAACACGCATTTTTGCACGTTTTCGTTCGTCACGGCCGAACGAAAAATAATTTCTCCGCAAAAGCTTTTGACCGAATATTCCTCATATTTTTCCGGAAAATTTGATACCATGTTTAGCTCTTTATCACTATTAAAAACGGAATGAGCGTCCGTTCAAGATAACCGTCCGTACGCGCGATTTTTGTAATACATTGCATATATGGGCAAAAACATGCCTATAAAAAGTCCATTGGGATGAATAGGGATTGCCAATTTTTTTTTCATATTTAGATAGAGTATGAGTCGAAGGTATGATTTCATATCTCATTTGGCCATTAAGTACATCTTGACGTCATCATAATGGCCTTGGAAGTCAAAAATACAAAAATGCATATTATGACGTCATTATGTTCATGGAAAATTTAGTGTATTTCTCTTAATATTCATCGATTCTCTTCTAGATTTTAATATGTTGTAGTCGAGGCAATCGCCTTCGAGATCAGTCTACACCAATTTTCATTTAAATGATGTCATCATAGTACAAAATTCAATTAAAGGCCACATGTCAGAATTTTCGTCATTTGCGTGTTATGTCTATGGAGGGTGAATTTTGTCCACACTATGAATCTACATCACATCCATCTTTCAGCACTATCTCGCTCATTTGTGCTCTGTTTTCTCCCAAATTTGGATATGTTATAGCTGAGACCATGGGCTATAAAAACGGGTGACTTTGTTTTTTAATCAGATGATGGGATCATGTTAAAATTTTCGATCGAAAGTTGAAATTGCAAATTTTGAAGGAATCATTAGGTGATACGTAACGAAGTCAACGTATCACCTTTTGATTTCGTCAAGATTGTTATTTATTATTTATTATTCTTCCTCGAATTTGTTCGCAGGATATCTCAAGACTGAATAAAGCCATAATCATGAATCTTTCAATGATGATAGATCTTAGTCTAACTTAGAACTGCGTGACTTTTCAAAGACTCAAAGTCATCGTGACGTCATCCAGACGCCATTTTGTGAAAATCAACTTATGATCATATCTTCATAACAAAAAGCCATTTTTCATTCATATTTGTCATGATCAAGGTCAATATTTGTCGGGTCAATTTCAGGTCAATAAATGCGCGCAAAAATGCGCGTACGCGTAGGTGCGCGCGTTAACGCGCGCGTAAAATTAAAAACTGCTCAAAATCATCTTAAATTTTTTTTGCATACGTTTCAGGCCATTATAAGCATTTCATAAAAAATCACGCAAAACACGCATTTTTGCACGTTTTCGTTCGTCACGGCCGAACGAAAAATAATTTCTCCGCAAAAGCTTTTGACCGAATATTCCTCATATTTTTCCGGAAAATTTGATACCATGTTTAGCTCTTTATCACTATTAAAAACGGAATGAGCGTCCGTTCAAGATAACCGTCCGTACGCGCGATTTTTGTAATACATTGCATATATGGGCAAAAACATGCCTATAAAAAGTCCATTGGGATGAATAGGGATTGCCAATTTTTTTTTCATATTTAGATAGAGTATGAGTCGAAGGTATGATTTCATATCTCATTTGGCCATTAAGTACATCTTGACGTCATCATAATGGCCTTGGAAGTCAAAAATACAAAAATGCATATTATGACGTCATTATGTTCATGGAAAATTTAGTGTATTTCTCTTAATATTCATCGATTCTCTTCTAGATTTTAATATGTTGTAGTCGAGGCAATCGCCTTCGAGATCAGTCTACACCAATTTTCATTTAAATGATGTCATCATAGTACAAAATTCAATTAAAGGCCACATGTCAGAATTTTCGTCATTTGCGTGTTATGTCTATGGAGGGTGAATTTTGTCCACACTATGAATCTACATCACATCCATCTTTCAGCACTATCTCGCTCATTTGTGCTCTGTTTTCTCCCAAATTTGGATATGTTATAGCTGAGACCATGGGCTATAAAAACGGGTGACTTTGTTTTTTAATCAGATGATGGGATCATGTTAAAATTTTCGATCGAAAGTTGAAATTGCAAATTTTGAAGGAATCATTAGGTGATACGTAACGAAGTCAACGTATCACCTTTTGATTTCGTCAAGATTGTTATTTATTATTTATTATTCTTCCTCGAATTTGTTCGCAGGATATCTCAAGACTGAATAAAGCCATAATCATGAATCTTTCAATGATGATAGATCTTAGTCTAACTTAGAACTGCGTGACTTTTCAAAGACTCAAAGTCATCGTGACGTCATCCAGACGCCATTTTGTGAAAATCAACTTATGATCATATCTTCATAACAAAAAGCCATTTTTCATTCATATTTGTCATGATCAAGGTCAATATTTGTCGGGTCAATTTCAGGTCAATAAATGCGCGCAAAAATGCGCGTACGCGTAGGTGCGCGCGTTAACGCGCGCGTAAAATTAAAAACTGCTCAAAATCATCTTAAATTTTTTTTGCATACGTTTCAGGCCATTATAAGCATTTCATAAAAAATCACGCAAAACACGCATTTTTGCACGTTTTCGTTCGTCACGGCCGAACGAAAAATAATTTCTCCGCAAAAGCTTTTGACCGAATATTCCTCATATTTTTCCGGAAAATTTGATACCATGTTTAGCTCTTTATCACTATTAAAAACGGAATGAGCGTCCGTTCAAGATAACCGTCCGTACGCGCGATTTTTGTAATACATTGCATATATGGGCAAAAACATGCCTATAAAAAGTCCATTGGGATGAATAGGGATTGCCAATTTTTTTTTCATATTTAGATAGAGTATGAGTCGAAGGTATGATTTCATATCTCATTTGGCCATTAAGTACATCTTGACGTCATCATAATGGCCTTGGAAGTCAAAAATACAAAAATGCATATTATGACGTCATTATGTTCATGGAAAATTTAGTGTATTTCTCTTAATATTCATCGATTCTCTTCTAGATTTTAATATGTTGTAGTCGAGGCAATCGCCTTCGAGATCAGTCTACACCAATTTTCATTTAAATGATGTCATCATAGTACAAAATTCAATTAAAGGCCACATGTCAGAATTTTCGTCATTTGCGTGTTATGTCTATGGAGGGTGAATTTTGTCCACACTATGAATCTACATCACATCCATCTTTCAGCACTATCTCGCTCATTTGTGCTCTGTTTTCTCCCAAATTTGGATATGTTATAGCTGAGACCATGGGCTATAAAAACGGGTGACTTTGTTTTTTAATCAGATGATGGGATCATGTTAAAATTTTCGATCGAAAGTTGAAATTGCAAATTTTGAAGGAATCATTAGGTGATACGTAACGAAGTCAACGTATCACCTTTTGATTTCGTCAAGATTGTTATTTATTATTTATTATTCTTCCTCGAATTTGTTCGCAGGATATCTCAAGACTGAATAAAGCCATAATCATGAATCTTTCAATGATGATAGATCTTAGTCTAACTTAGAACTGCGTGACTTTTCAAAGACTCAAAGTCATCGTGACGTCATCCAGACGCCATTTTGTGAAAATCAACTTATGATCATATCTTCATAACAAAAAGCCATTTTTCATTCATATTTGTCATGATCAAGGTCAATATTTGTCGGGTCAATTTCAGGTCAATAAATGCGCGCAAAAATGCGCGTACGCGTAGGTGCGCGCGTTAACGCGCGCGTAAAATTAAAAACTGCTCAAAATCATCTTAAATTTTTTTTGCATACGTTTCAGGCCATTATAAGCATTTCATAAAAAATCACGCAAAACACGCATTTTTGCACGTTTTCGTTCGTCACGGCCGAACGAAAAATAATTTCTCCGCAAAAGCTTTTGACCGAATATTCCTCATATTTTTCCGGAAAATTTGATACCATGTTTAGCTCTTTATCACTATTAAAAACGGAATGAGCGTCCGTTCAAGATAACCGTCCGTACGCGCGATTTTTGTAATACATTGCATATATGGGCAAAAACATGCCTATAAAAAGTCCATTGGGATGAATAGGGATTGCCAATTTTTTTTTCATATTTAGATAGAGTATGAGTCGAAGGTATGATTTCATATCTCATTTGGCCATTAAGTACATCTTGACGTCATCATAATGGCCTTGGAAGTCAAAAATACAAAAATGCATATTATGACGTCATTATGTTCATGGAAAATTTAGTGTATTTCTCTTAATATTCATCGATTCTCTTCTAGATTTTAATATGTTGTAGTCGAGGCAATCGCCTTCGAGATCAGTCTACACCAATTTTCATTTAAATGATGTCATCATAGTACAAAATTCAATTAAAGGCCACATGTCAGAATTTTCGTCATTTGCGTGTTATGTCTATGGAGGGTGAATTTTGTCCACACTATGAATCTACATCACATCCATCTTTCAGCACTATCTCGCTCATTTGTGCTCTGTTTTCTCCCAAATTTGGATATGTTATAGCTGAGACCATGGGCTATAAAAACGGGTGACTTTGTTTTTTAATCAGATGATGGGATCATGTTAAAATTTTCGATCGAAAGTTGAAATTGCAAATTTTGAAGGAATCATTAGGTGATACGTAACGAAGTCAACGTATCACCTTTTGATTTCGTCAAGATTGTTATTTATTATTTATTATTCTTCCTCGAATTTGTTCGCAGGATATCTCAAGACTGAATAAAGCCATAATCATGAATCTTTCAATGATGATAGATCTTAGTCTAACTTAGAACTGCGTGACTTTTCAAAGACTCAAAGTCATCGTGACGTCATCCAGACGCCATTTTGTGAAAATCAACTTATGATCATATCTTCATAACAAAAAGCCATTTTTCATTCATATTTGTCATGATCAAGGTCAATATTTGTCGGGTCAATTTCAGGTCAATAAATGCGCGCAAAAATGCGCGTACGCGTAGGTGCGCGCGTTAACGCGCGCGTAAAATTAAAAACTGCTCAAAATCATCTTAAATTTTTTTTGCATACGTTTCAGGCCATTATAAGCATTTCATAAAAAATCACGCAAAACACGCATTTTTGCACGTTTTCGTTCGTCACGGCCGAACGAAAAATAATTTCTCCGCAAAAGCTTTTGACCGAATATTCCTCATATTTTTCCGGAAAATTTGATACCATGTTTAGCTCTTTATCACTATTAAAAACGGAATGAGCGTCCGTTCAAGATAACCGTCCGTACGCGCGATTTTTGTAATACATTGCATATATGGGCAAAAACATGCCTATAAAAAGTCCATTGGGATGAATAGGGATTGCCAATTTTTTTTTCATATTTAGATAGAGTATGAGTCGAAGGTATGATTTCATATCTCATTTGGCCATTAAGTACATCTTGACGTCATCATAATGGCCTTGGAAGTCAAAAATACAAAAATGCATATTATGACGTCATTATGTTCATGGAAAATTTAGTGTATTTCTCTTAATATTCATCGATTCTCTTCTAGATTTTAATATGTTGTAGTCGAGGCAATCGCCTTCGAGATCAGTCTACACCAATTTTCATTTAAATGATGTCATCATAGTACAAAATTCAATTAAAGGCCACATGTCAGAATTTTCGTCATTTGCGTGTTATGTCTATGGAGGGTGAATTTTGTCCACACTATGAATCTACATCACATCCATCTTTCAGCACTATCTCGCTCATTTGTGCTCTGTTTTCTCCCAAATTTGGATATGTTATAGCTGAGACCATGGGCTATAAAAACGGGTGACTTTGTTTTTTAATCAGATGATGGGATCATGTTAAAATTTTCGATCGAAAGTTGAAATTGCAAATTTTGAAGGAATCATTAGGTGATACGTAACGAAGTCAACGTATCACCTTTTGATTTCGTCAAGATTGTTATTTATTATTTATTATTCTTCCTCGAATTTGTTCGCAGGATATCTCAAGACTGAATAAAGCCATAATCATGAATCTTTCAATGATGATAGATCTTAGTCTAACTTAGAACTGCGTGACTTTTCAAAGACTCAAAGTCATCGTGACGTCATCCAGACGCCATTTTGTGAAAATCAACTTATGATCATATCTTCATAACAAAAAGCCATTTTTCATTCATATTTGTCATGATCAAGGTCAATATTTGTCGGGTCAATTTCAGGTCAATAAATGCGCGCAAAAATGCGCGTACGCGTAGGTGCGCGCGTTAACGCGCGCGTAAAATTAAAAACTGCTCAAAATCATCTTAAATTTTTTTTGCATACGTTTCAGGCCATTATAAGCATTTCATAAAAAATCACGCAAAACACGCATTTTTGCACGTTTTCGTTCGTCACGGCCGAACGAAAAATAATTTCTCCGCAAAAGCTTTTGACCGAATATTCCTCATATTTTTCCGGAAAATTTGATACCATGTTTAGCTCTTTATCACTATTAAAAACGGAATGAGCGTCCGTTCAAGATAACCGTCCGTACGCGCGATTTTTGTAATACATTGCATATATGGGCAAAAACATGCCTATAAAAAGTCCATTGGGATGAATAGGGATTGCCAATTTTTTTTTCATATTTAGATAGAGTATGAGTCGAAGGTATGATTTCATATCTCATTTGGCCATTAAGTACATCTTGACGTCATCATAATGGCCTTGGAAGTCAAAAATACAAAAATGCATATTATGACGTCATTATGTTCATGGAAAATTTAGTGTATTTCTCTTAATATTCATCGATTCTCTTCTAGATTTTAATATGTTGTAGTCGAGGCAATCGCCTTCGAGATCAGTCTACACCAATTTTCATTTAAATGATGTCATCATAGTACAAAATTCAATTAAAGGCCACATGTCAGAATTTTCGTCATTTGCGTGTTATGTCTATGGAGGGTGAATTTTGTCCACACTATGAATCTACATCACATCCATCTTTCAGCACTATCTCGCTCATTTGTGCTCTGTTTTCTCCCAAATTTGGATATGTTATAGCTGAGACCATGGGCTATAAAAACGGGTGACTTTGTTTTTTAATCAGATGATGGGATCATGTTAAAATTTTCGATCGAAAGTTGAAATTGCAAATTTTGAAGGAATCATTAGGTGATACGTAACGAAGTCAACGTATCACCTTTTGATTTCGTCAAGATTGTTATTTATTATTTATTATTCTTCCTCGAATTTGTTCGCAGGATATCTCAAGACTGAATAAAGCCATAATCATGAATCTTTCAATGATGATAGATCTTAGTCTAACTTAGAACTGCGTGACTTTTCAAAGACTCAAAGTCATCGTGACGTCATCCAGACGCCATTTTGTGAAAATCAACTTATGATCATATCTTCATAACAAAAAGCCATTTTTCATTCATATTTGTCATGATCAAGGTCAATATTTGTCGGGTCAATTTCAGGTCAATAAATGCGCGCAAAAATGCGCGTACGCGTAGGTGCGCGCGTTAACGCGCGCGTAAAATTAAAAACTGCTCAAAATCATCTTAAATTTTTTTTGCATACGTTTCAGGCCATTATAAGCATTTCATAAAAAATCACGCAAAACACGCATTTTTGCACGTTTTCGTTCGTCACGGCCGAACGAAAAATAATTTCTCCGCAAAAGCTTTTGACCGAATATTCCTCATATTTTTCCGGAAAATTTGATACCATGTTTAGCTCTTTATCACTATTAAAAACGGAATGAGCGTCCGTTCAAGATAACCGTCCGTACGCGCGATTTTTGTAATACATTGCATATATGGGCAAAAACATGCCTATAAAAAGTCCATTGGGATGAATAGGGATTGCCAATTTTTTTTTCATATTTAGATAGAGTATGAGTCGAAGGTATGATTTCATATCTCATTTGGCCATTAAGTACATCTTGACGTCATCATAATGGCCTTGGAAGTCAAAAATACAAAAATGCATATTATGACGTCATTATGTTCATGGAAAATTTAGTGTATTTCTCTTAATATTCATCGATTCTCTTCTAGATTTTAATATGTTGTAGTCGAGGCAATCGCCTTCGAGATCAGTCTACACCAATTTTCATTTAAATGATGTCATCATAGTACAAAATTCAATTAAAGGCCACATGTCAGAATTTTCGTCATTTGCGTGTTATGTCTATGGAGGGTGAATTTTGTCCACACTATGAATCTACATCACATCCATCTTTCAGCACTATCTCGCTCATTTGTGCTCTGTTTTCTCCCAAATTTGGATATGTTATAGCTGAGACCATGGGCTATAAAAACGGGTGACTTTGTTTTTTAATCAGATGATGGGATCATGTTAAAATTTTCGATCGAAAGTTGAAATTGCAAATTTTGAAGGAATCATTAGGTGATACGTAACGAAGTCAACGTATCACCTTTTGATTTCGTCAAGATTGTTATTTATTATTTATTATTCTTCCTCGAATTTGTTCGCAGGATATCTCAAGACTGAATAAAGCCATAATCATGAATCTTTCAATGATGATAGATCTTAGTCTAACTTAGAACTGCGTGACTTTTCAAAGACTCAAAGTCATCGTGACGTCATCCAGACGCCATTTTGTGAAAATCAACTTATGATCATATCTTCATAACAAAAAGCCATTTTTCATTCATATTTGTCATGATCAAGGTCAATATTTGTCGGGTCAATTTCAGGTCAATAAATGCGCGCAAAAATGCGCGTACGCGTAGGTGCGCGCGTTAACGCGCGCGTAAAATTAAAAACTGCTCAAAATCATCTTAAATTTTTTTTGCATACGTTTCAGGCCATTATAAGCATTTCATAAAAAATCACGCAAAACACGCATTTTTGCACGTTTTCGTTCGTCACGGCCGAACGAAAAATAATTTCTCCGCAAAAGCTTTTGACCGAATATTCCTCATATTTTTCCGGAAAATTTGATACCATGTTTAGCTCTTTATCACTATTAAAAACGGAATGAGCGTCCGTTCAAGATAACCGTCCGTACGCGCGATTTTTGTAATACATTGCATATATGGGCAAAAACATGCCTATAAAAAGTCCATTGGGATGAATAGGGATTGCCAATTTTTTTTTCATATTTAGATAGAGTATGAGTCGAAGGTATGATTTCATATCTCATTTGGCCATTAAGTACATCTTGACGTCATCATAATGGCCTTGGAAGTCAAAAATACAAAAATGCATATTATGACGTCATTATGTTCATGGAAAATTTAGTGTATTTCTCTTAATATTCATCGATTCTCTTCTAGATTTTAATATGTTGTAGTCGAGGCAATCGCCTTCGAGATCAGTCTACACCAATTTTCATTTAAATGATGTCATCATAGTACAAAATTCAATTAAAGGCCACATGTCAGAATTTTCGTCATTTGCGTGTTATGTCTATGGAGGGTGAATTTTGTCCACACTATGAATCTACATCACATCCATCTTTCAGCACTATCTCGCTCATTTGTGCTCTGTTTTCTCCCAAATTTGGATATGTTATAGCTGAGACCATGGGCTATAAAAACGGGTGACTTTGTTTTTTAATCAGATGATGGGATCATGTTAAAATTTTCGATCGAAAGTTGAAATTGCAAATTTTGAAGGAATCATTAGGTGATACGTAACGAAGTCAACGTATCACCTTTTGATTTCGTCAAGATTGTTATTTATTATTTATTATTCTTCCTCGAATTTGTTCGCAGGATATCTCAAGACTGAATAAAGCCATAATCATGAATCTTTCAATGATGATAGATCTTAGTCTAACTTAGAACTGCGTGACTTTTCAAAGACTCAAAGTCATCGTGACGTCATCCAGACGCCATTTTGTGAAAATCAACTTATGATCATATCTTCATAACAAAAAGCCATTTTTCATTCATATTTGTCATGATCAAGGTCAATATTTGTCGGGTCAATTTCAGGTCAATAAATGCGCGCAAAAATGCGCGTACGCGTAGGTGCGCGCGTTAACGCGCGCGTAAAATTAAAAACTGCTCAAAATCATCTTAAATTTTTTTTGCATACGTTTCAGGCCATTATAAGCATTTCATAAAAAATCACGCAAAACACGCATTTTTGCACGTTTTCGTTCGTCACGGCCGAACGAAAAATAATTTCTCCGCAAAAGCTTTTGACCGAATATTCCTCATATTTTTCCGGAAAATTTGATACCATGTTTAGCTCTTTATCACTATTAAAAACGGAATGAGCGTCCGTTCAAGATAACCGTCCGTACGCGCGATTTTTGTAATACATTGCATATATGGGCAAAAACATGCCTATAAAAAGTCCATTGGGATGAATAGGGATTGCCAATTTTTTTTTCATATTTAGATAGAGTATGAGTCGAAGGTATGATTTCATATCTCATTTGGCCATTAAGTACATCTTGACGTCATCATAATGGCCTTGGAAGTCAAAAATACAAAAATGCATATTATGACGTCATTATGTTCATGGAAAATTTAGTGTATTTCTCTTAATATTCATCGATTCTCTTCTAGATTTTAATATGTTGTAGTCGAGGCAATCGCCTTCGAGATCAGTCTACACCAATTTTCATTTAAATGATGTCATCATAGTACAAAATTCAATTAAAGGCCACATGTCAGAATTTTCGTCATTTGCGTGTTATGTCTATGGAGGGTGAATTTTGTCCACACTATGAATCTACATCACATCCATCTTTCAGCACTATCTCGCTCATTTGTGCTCTGTTTTCTCCCAAATTTGGATATGTTATAGCTGAGACCATGGGCTATAAAAACGGGTGACTTTGTTTTTTAATCAGATGATGGGATCATGTTAAAATTTTCGATCGAAAGTTGAAATTGCAAATTTTGAAGGAATCATTAGGTGATACGTAACGAAGTCAACGTATCACCTTTTGATTTCGTCAAGATTGTTATTTATTATTTATTATTCTTCCTCGAATTTGTTCGCAGGATATCTCAAGACTGAATAAAGCCATAATCATGAATCTTTCAATGATGATAGATCTTAGTCTAACTTAGAACTGCGTGACTTTTCAAAGACTCAAAGTCATCGTGACGTCATCCAGACGCCATTTTGTGAAAATCAACTTATGATCATATCTTCATAACAAAAAGCCATTTTTCATTCATATTTGTCATGATCAAGGTCAATATTTGTCGGGTCAATTTCAGGTCAATAAATGCGCGCAAAAATGCGCGTACGCGTAGGTGCGCGCGTTAACGCGCGCGTAAAATTAAAAACTGCTCAAAATCATCTTAAATTTTTTTTGCATACGTTTCAGGCCATTATAAGCATTTCATAAAAAATCACGCAAAACACGCATTTTTGCACGTTTTCGTTCGTCACGGCCGAACGAAAAATAATTTCTCCGCAAAAGCTTTTGACCGAATATTCCTCATATTTTTCCGGAAAATTTGATACCATGTTTAGCTCTTTATCACTATTAAAAACGGAATGAGCGTCCGTTCAAGATAACCGTCCGTACGCGCGATTTTTGTAATACATTGCATATATGGGCAAAAACATGCCTATAAAAAGTCCATTGGGATGAATAGGGATTGCCAATTTTTTTTTCATATTTAGATAGAGTATGAGTCGAAGGTATGATTTCATATCTCATTTGGCCATTAAGTACATCTTGACGTCATCATAATGGCCTTGGAAGTCAAAAATACAAAAATGCATATTATGACGTCATTATGTTCATGGAAAATTTAGTGTATTTCTCTTAATATTCATCGGTTCTCTTCTAGATTTTAATATGTTGTAGTCGAGGCAATCGCCTTCGAGATCAGTCTACACCAATTTTCATTTAAATGATGTCATCATAGTACAAAATTCAATTAAAGGCCACATGTCAGAATTTTCGTCATTTGCGTGTTATGTCTATGGAGGGTGAATTTCGTTCACATTATGAATCTACGTCACATCAATCTTTCAGCACTATCTCGCTCATTTGTGCTCTATTCTCTCCCAAATTTGGGTATGTTATAGCTGAGACCATGGGCTATAAAAACGGTGCTTTTAGTTTTTTAATCAGATGATGAGATCTTGTCGAAATCTTCAATTGAATGAAACCCATTTACTCTGTATATTTTACTGTCAGACACTATTGAGTGTCTGACTGACTTTTTTTTTCTCTGGTAATAATATACATAAAATTAGCTGTATAAGGAAGATGAGCATTTGTCTACATTAATAACCCATTTTTTGTAATGCCCCAAAATAAACTAATTGAATTTCTACGCAGCAACTTATAGTATAGGTAGAACATGACGGGTAAAGCATTTCATGGAATAAGATGAAATTGTGAAAATGCATTCTTCATGAAGTCATTTAGAGACGAAGGTGCAGCTGCTCATTGTACGTGGTCAATAGTCATATTGTCTCAATCTATCTTCTATAGATCCATAATTGTCAATATGCTACACCGTTGAAGCTTTGTATTTTGGTGTTATTGTATTTATTAACGTTTATTTTCTTCTCGACATTACAATATGAAACACAATGTATACAGTGCGTCCCCCAAAAAAACGAAACAGAGAATTATCGATGTTTTATCATAACTTAATCACAATTATAATTGATAAATGATACATATTTGTAAAGCTTAGATCCTCCTCTTTCATTTGATGCAACTTATATAATGCATATTTTACGCATGAGTGATTCAAATGAATTTGAAGAGAGGAAACCAAAAAGACCTTTGGCGGACGGTATCTGAAATTCAAAGAGAAAATCCCATTTCACGAAAGTTGGGTTTCTGCTCTTTCATATGACACCTCAATCAGGAGAAATGAGCTAGGAATAACAAAGTTTTGTTTGTTTTAATTAGTGCTTGCATTTCCATTATTTTATTAAAGGAATTCGTTTTCACTGGCTGCCTGCCGTAGCAACAAGCAGAATTTACAAAATACTTTACTCCGTTTCGTTGACAATCAGCCATGCATGAACTCTTTCGTCTACGGAAGCAGGCGAAAGCATAGCTTGAGTTGGGAATGCCCATAATAAGTTAACACAGTTACTGAGCGAACATTATACATATTATTATGAAAATAACATATTATATGAAACAACGTTGATAGAAAATTAAAAAAACTAGTAAATGGAAGGAAAAAAATGAGAAGAGAATTAAGTACGGTATAGGAAAAAAGTTAACTCAATAGGGCTGTACATGTGTCTGCGATTACATCATATAAATGACTTAGTACTTCATTCTTAAAAAAAAGACAGCGGTTACATATCATTAAAAACAAGCAAAGTCAACAGACAAAAAGCAGCTTCATCCGACAATCATTGTCGCTAGTTATTATTTTGTTGAACACAATCTCAAGTGCTTTAGACAAAATTTCGGTCTGAGTATTTAGGGGTTTGTATACCACACCAACTATAATATTCTTTCTCTTTTCTTAAACTATTTCTATAAAAATGGAGTCACATATTTCTGAATCAAGCGTCAGGTCATCTCTTTGGAAATAATTATGTTAATCCGCTACATGCATTCCAACACCCCGCCACAACCATGGTTTCTGTTCTCACAGATAAAAGTATTATTCATCAAATTTTGTTGAAAGACTAGCGTCTGTTAACTAAGTCACACTCCCTGCCTGTCGGTCTTTCTCTTTCCTGCATTATTTCCTGTTAATTCAACTCTGGTCTAATCCACATTCCTTATACAGTGACAGTATATATCCATCCGATATTTAAAGATTTTATTATCAAGCAACTAGCAAATCTCACGTCCACAACTAAAAATGATCGCTAATGTATTCCCACATTTATTTTGAATTTTCATTTACGACGGGACATACATTTTCATTTCTTAGAATAAGATAAAATCGTCAAAATGCGTTCTTCATGATGTAAATTAGAGTCAAAGGTGTAACTGGATACTGCACAGGGTCAATGGTCATATATCGTCTCAATCTATCTTTCCTAGATCCATGATGACCAAGGAGACATAATTTAATCTTGGCATATGGATAGATCATAATGGGAGAAGCATTTTATAAAATAATATGATATCGTGTAATGCATTATTCGTTATGTAAACTAATATCATACGTATCACCTAATTCGTCTAAGTGACGAATTCAAGTCTAGTTAGGTGATACGTAACGAAGTCTACGTATCACCTATTGATTTCGTCAAGATTGTTATTATTTATTATTTATTATTATTATTATTCTTCCTCGAATTTGTTCGCAGGATATCTCAAGACTGAATGAAACCATTGTTATGAATCTTTCAATGATGATAGATCTTAGTCTAACTTAGAACTGCGTGACTTTTCAAAGACTCAAAGTCATCATGACGTCATCTAGGCGCCATTTTGTGAAAATCAACTAATGATCATATCTTCATAACGGAAAAGTATTTCTCATTCATAATTATCACGATTAAGATCAATATCCGTCCGGTCAATTTTAGGTCAATAAACGTGCGCAAATGCGCGCGTGCGCGCTCGTCCGCGCGTTTACGCGCGCGCAAAAATTTAGAATGCTCTAAATCATCCCAAATTTTTTTTGCATACGTTTCAGGCCATATGGAGCATTTGATAAAAAAATTACGCACACGCACATGCGCGCGCATTTTCGCGCGTACTGGCATTTTGCAACATAGAATCGCCGATTTTTTTCTGTCATCATATTTGGTACATTTTTCCAAGCATTTTGATAATTTGTTCACCTTTTATTAACGCAATGAGCGTCCGTCAAAGTTGACAGCACGCGCGGATTTGCGTTATCTTTATCCACAATACATGGGCAAAAACATGCCTATATAAAATTCATTGTAACTCTTTAGAATAGATAGAAACTCCTAATAGTTTTTAATATTTGGATAGATTATGAGTCGGAGATATGATTTCATGTCTCATTTTATCCTCAATTAACTCATGACGTCATCATAATGGCCTCCAAACTCAAAATTTTAATTTGCATATTTTGACGTCAGCATATTTTTGGAAAATTGATTGTATCTCTGTAAATATCGATCAATTTTCTTTTCAATTTTCATATGTTCTAGCTGAGACAATTTTCTACAAATGTAGTATTCACAATTTTTATTTTTGACAAAAGTATCATGGTGTATTTTTGCGATTAAAGGAGGCATGTCAATTTTTCGCATTTTGCGTGTATTCTCTATGGGACATGACTTTTTCTCAAAAGTGGATTCTACACTCATGTCTTTCGCGAGCAAAATCTCCGATGTTTTAGCTTTGTTTTCGCTGAGCTTTAGATATGTTGTAGCTGAGACAATGAGCTATCAAAAGTGTGTCCTTTATTTTTCGATTAGATGCCGGGATCATGCTTATATTTCACTTGCAAAGTAGGATTTCTGAATTCCATTTCCCGTTTACGTGTAATCGCTATGGGAGATGTTTTGGTATATCGGTAACGCACTTGACTTCCAACCTCGAGATCCCTGGTTCGAGTCCGGGTGTCTCCAACACTTTTTTTCCCACTTTTTTTCCTTTTGACCTTCACTGTACCATCTCCTTTGATTATTTAAACACGTAGATTCGCAAATAATGTCATAAATAACCCTTTTTACTTTATTATTACCCTATTTTCACTTAATCCATTACTTTTTGCGTGTAATCCCTATGGGAGATGACTTTTTCTCAAATCTGGATTCTACATTCCTGTCTTTTGCGAGCAATATCGCCGTTATTTCTGCTTGGATTTTGTTGATTTTTGAGTATGTTGTAGCTGAGACTATATGCTATCTGAATCAACCCTTATTTTTTCAAAAAAGATGTCAGGATCGCGCTCATGATCATGATCATTATCATCATGATCATCATTATCATAATGATGATAATCATTTATCAATTACATTTTCATTTCTTTGAATAAGATAAAATCGTCAAAAGGTGTTCTTTATGATGTAAATTAGAGTCAAAGGTGTAACTGGCTACTGTACAGGGTCAAAGGTCATATATTGTTTCAATCTATCTTCCCTAGATCCCTGATCATGGGGACGCAATTAAAACTTGACATATGGATAGATCATAATAGGAAAAGCATTTTATAAAATAATATATCGTGTAATGCACTATTCGTTATGTAAACCATTATCATACGTATCACCTAATTCGTCTAAGTGACGAATTAAAGTCTAGTATTTATTTTGTGTCTGTATAGAAGAAATTATTATTATTCTTCCTCAATTTTGTTCGCAGGATATCTCAAGAATGGCTAAAGCCATTATCATGAAACTTGCCAAGATGATAGATCTTAGTCTAACTTAGAACTGCGTGACTTTTCATAGACTCAACGTCATCGTGACGTCATCCAGGCACCATTTTGTATAAATCAACTTATGCTCATATCTTCATAACGGAAAGTTATTTCTCATTCATAATTATCATGATTAAGATCAATATCCGTCCGGTCAATTTTGGGTCAATAAACGTGCGCAAATGCGCACGTACGCGTTCGTCCGCGCGTTTACGTGCGCGCAAAAAATTAAAATGCTCCAAATCATCCCAAATATTTTTTGCATACGTTTCAGGCCATATGGAGCATTTGACAAAAAATCACGCTCACGCGCATGCGCGCGCATTTTTTGCGCGTACTAGCATTTTTTATCATAGAATCGCCAAAATTTCTCTATCATCATATTTGGCATATATTTCAGGCCATATGGAGCATTTGACAAAAAATCACGCTCACGCGCATGCGCGCGCATTTTTTGCGCGTACTAGCATTTTTTATCATAGAATCGCCAAAATTTCTCTATCATCATATTTGGCACATTTTTCCAAGCATTTTGATAACTTGTTCATCTTTTAATAACGCAATGAGCGTCCGTCAAAGTTGACAGCGCGCGCGGACCTGCGTTATCTTTATCCACAATACATGAGCAAAAACATGCCTATACAAAATTCTTTGTAACTCTTCAGCATAGATAGGAATTCCCAATATTTTGTCATATTTAGATAGATTATGAGTCGGAAATATGATTTCTTGTCTCATTTGATCCTCAATTAACTCATGACGTCATCATAATGGCCTCCAAACTCAAAATTTTAATTTGCATATTATCAGGTCAGCATATTTTTGGAAAACTGATTGTATCTCTGTACGTATTGATCGATTTTCTTTTAAATTTTAATATATTCTAGCTGAGACAATTACCTACAATTACATTGTGCACAATATATCATTTTGACAAAGGCATCGTGGCGTATTTTTGCGATTAAAGGAGGCATGTCAATTTTTCACATTTTGCGTGTATTCTCTATGGGACATGACTTTTTCTAAAAACTGGATTACACTCCTGTCTTTTGCGAGCAAAATCTCCCTTATTTTAGCTTCGTTTTCGCTGAGCTTTGAATATGTTGTAGCTGAGACAATAAGCTATCGCACGTGTGCCTTTTATTTTTCGATCAGATGACGGGATTATGCTCATATTTCACTTGCAAAGTAGGATTTGAGAATTCCATTTCTCGTTTACGTGTAATCGCCATGGGAAATGTTTTGGTATATCGGTAATGCACTTGACTTCCATCCTCGAGATCCATGGTTCGAGTCCGGGTGTCTCCAACAATATTTGTCTTCACTTTTTTGTTTGACCTTTCACTGTACCATCTCCTTTGATTATTAAAACACGTAGAATCGCAAATAATGTAATAAACAACCCTATTTTCTTTATTATTACCCTATTTTCACTTAATCCATTACCTTTTGCTTGTAATCCCTATGGTAGATGACTTTTTCTCAAATCTGGATTCTAAATTCCTGTGTTTTGAGCAAAATCGCCGATGTTTCTGCTTGGATTTTGTTGATTTTTGAGTATGTTGTAGCTGAGACAAGTTTCCACAAGATTTATGTAGATTATTTAACATTATCATGACGTTATCATAGTAAAAAATTCAATCATAGGTGACATGTCAATTATCATATATAACAATCTTCAATCGGATACCTGAAGGGGGCGCTATACCACTTTCAATTATGGTCATCTGGAAGGCATTGTTTTCAATTTCATCTCTCTCTCTTTCCTCTCTCTTGCTCTTTTACTTCTCCTCTCATGTTCTGCCCCTCTCCTTTTTTGGTCTGTTTCTGCATCTATCTATCTCTCTTCTCTTTCACCCTCTCCCTCTCTCTCCCTCTCTCTCTCTCTCTTCTTGCCTTGCCTCCCTCTTATTTTCTTGGTCTGTCTCCCTATGCCCTACAGTTGAAACTTGACTCATGGATAGACCATAATGGGAGTAGTAAACGGAATATGAAATCGTGGAAATGCGTTCTTTGTTATGTTACACATGAGCATACGTATCACCTAATTCGTCAAAGTGACGAATTAAAGTCTAGTATTTATTTTGTGTCTGTATAGAAGAAATTATTATTATTCTTCCTCAATTTTGTTCGCAGGATATCTCAAGAATGGCAAAAGCCATTGTCATGAAACTTTCAATGATGATAGATCTTAGTCTAACTTAGAACTGCATGACTTTTCAAAGACACAAAATTATCGTGACGTCATCCAGGCGCCATTTTGTGAAAATCAACTTATGATCATATCTTCATAACGGAAACTAATTTTTCATTCATATTTATCATGAATGAGATCAATATCCTTCCGGTCAATTTCAGATTAAAAAACGTGCGCAAATCCGCGCGTACGCGTTTTTGCGCGCGTTTACGTGCGCGCAAAAATTTAAAATGCTCCAAATCATCCCAATTTTTTTTTGCATACGTTTCAAGCCATATGGAGCATTTTACAAAAAATCCCTCAAACGCGCATGCGCGCGCGTTTTTTGCACGTTCTGGCATTTTGCAACATATAATCCCTAAATTTTCTCTGTCATCATGTTTGGCACATTTTTCCAAGCATTTTGATACCATGTTCATCTCTTTATCACTATTAATAACGGAATGAGCGTCCGTTCAAGATAAATATCCTTGTGCGCAAGCTCATGTATTACATAGTATATATGGGCAAAAACATGCCTATAAAAAGTCCATTGGGATGAATAAGGAATGCTAAGTTTTTTTCATATTTTGATAGAGTATGAGTCGGAGATATGATTTCATAGCTTATTTGGCCATTAAATACATCTTGACGTCATCATAATGGCCTTGGAAGTCAAAATACAAAATTGCATATTATGACGTCATTATATTTTTTGAAAATTTAGTGTATTTCTCCTAATAATTACTGATTTTCTTTCAAATTGCGGTATCTTGTAGCTTAGGAAATTGCCTACAAGATTAATACACACTACTTTTTATTTCATTGACGTCATTATAGTACAAAATTCAATTAAAGGCCACATGTCAGAATTTTCTCAATTTGCGTGTTATGTCTATGGAAGGTGAAATTCGTTCTCATCATGAATCTACATGACATTGATCTTTGAGCACTTTTTAGCTTATTTGTGCTTTATGTTCTCCCAAATTTTGATACGGCGTAGCTAAGCAAATTATCTATCAGAATGATGTTCATCATTTATCATTTTGATGACATTATCATAGTGAAAATTTCAATTAAAGGCGACATGTCAGAATTTTCTTAGTTTGAGTGTTAGGCCACTTTTTCTGAAATCCGGATTCTACAAATCTCTATCGAATACCTGAAGGGGGCGCTATACCACTCTTAATCATGGTCTTTATCGTATTCATGATCATTATCATTAGATCATCATCAGCACACTTTCGTGATAACAAAATAGCACGTATCACCTAATTCGTCAAAGTGACGAATTAAAGTCTAGTTAGGTGATACGTAACGAAGTCAACGTATCACCTATTGATTTCGTCAAGATTTTTATTATTATTATTATTCTGCCATGAATTTGTTCGCAGGATATCTCAAGACTGAATAAAGCCATTGTCATAAAACTTTCAATGATAATAGATCTTAGTCTAACTTAGAACTGTGTGACTTTTCAAAGACTCAAAATTATCGTGACGTCATCCAGACGCCATTTTGTGAAAATCAACTTATGATCCTATCTTCATAACAGAAAGCTATTTCTCATTCATATTTGTCATGATCAAGGTCAATATTTATCGGGTCAATTTCAGATCAATAAATGCGCGCAAAAATGCGCGTACGCGTAGGTGCGCGCGTTAATGCGCGCGTAAAATTTAAAATTGCTCAAAATCGTCTTAAATTTTTTTTGCATACGTTTCAGGCCATTATAAGCATTTCATAAAAAATCGCGCAAAACACGCATTTTTGGACGTTTTCGTTCGTCACGGCCGAACGAAAAATAATTTCTCTGCAAAAGCTTTTGACCGAATATTCCTCATAATTTTCCGAACAATTTGATACCAAGTTTATCTCTTTATCACTATTAATAACGGAATGAGCGTCCGTTCAAGATAACCGTCCGCACGCGCGATTTTTGTATTACATAGCGTATATGGGCAAAAACATGCCCATAAAAAGTCCATTGATATGAATAAGGACTGCCAATTTTTTTCCCATATTTAGATAGAGTATGAGTCGAAGGTATGATTTCATAGCTCATTTGGCCATTAAGTACATCTTGACGTCATCATAATGGCCTTGGAAGTCAAAAATACAAAAATGCATATTATGACGTCATTATGTTTATGGACAATTTAGTGTATTTCTCTTAATATTCATCGATTCTCTTCTAGATTTTAATATGTTGTAGCCGAGGCAATCGTCTTCGAGATCAGTTTACACTAATTTTCATTTAAATGATGTCATCATAGTAAAAAATTCAATTAAAGGCCACATGTCAGAATTTTCGTCATTTGCGTGTTATGTCTATGGAGGGTGAATTTCGTTCACATTATGAATCTACATCACTTCAATCTTTCTGCACTATCTCGCTAATTTGTGCTCTATTCTCTCCCAAATTTGGGTATATTATAGCTGAGACCATGGGCTATAAAAACGGTGTACTTTGTTTTTTAATCAGATGTTGGGATCATGTTGAAATTTTCGATCGAATGTTGAAATTGCAAATTTTGAAGGAATCATTAGGTGATACGTAACGAAGTCAACGTATCACCTATTGATTTCGTCAAGATTTTTAGGTGATACGTAACGAAGTCTACGTATCACCTTTTGATTTCGTCAAGATTTTTATTAGGTGATACGTAACGAAGTCAACGTATCACCTATTGATTTCGTCAAGATTTTTATTATTATTATTATTCTGCCATGAATTTGTTCGCAGGATATCTCAAGACTGAATAAAGCCATTGTCATAAAACTTTCAATGATAATAGATCTTAGTCTAACTTAGAACTGTGTGACTTTTCAAAGACTCAAAATTATCGTGACGTCATCCAGGCGCCATTTTGTGAAAATCAACTTATGATCATATCTTCATAACAGAAAGTCATTTCTCATTCATATTTGTCATGATCAAGGTCAATATTTGTCGGGTCAATTTCCGATCAATAAATGCGCGCAAAAATGCGCGTACGCGTAGGTGCGCGCGTTAATGCGCGCGTAAAATTAAAAACTGCTCAAAATCATCTTAAATTTTTTTTGCATACGTTTCAGGCCATTATAAGCATTTCATAAAAAATCACGCAAAACACGCATTTTTGCACGTTTTCGTTCGTCACGGCCGAACGAAAAATAATTTCTCCGCAAAAGCTTTTGACCGAATATTCCTCATATTTTTCCGGAAAATTTGATACCATGTTTAGCTCTTTATCACTATTAAAAACGGAATGAGCGTCCGTTCAAGATAACCGTCCGTACGCGCGATTTTTGTAATACATTGCATATATGGGCAAAAACATGCCTATAAAAAGTCCATTGGGATGAATAGGGATTGCCAATTTTTTTTTCATATTTAGATAGAGTATGAGTCGAAGGTATGATTTCATATCTCATTTGGCCATTAAGTACATCTTGACGTCATCATAATGGCCTTGGAAGTCAAAAATACAAAAATGCATATTATGACGTCATTATGTTCATGGAAAATTTAGTGTATTTCTCTTAATATTCATCGATTCTCTTCTAGATTTTAATATGTTGTAGTCGAGGCAATCGCCTTCGAGATCAGTCTACACCAATTTTCATTTAAATGATGTCATCATAGTACAAAATTCAATTAAAGGCCACATGTCAGAATTTTCGTCATTTGCGTGTTATGTCTATGGAGGGTGAATTTTGTCCACACTATGAATCTACATCACATCCATCTTTCAGCACTATCTCGCTCATTTGTGCTCTGTTTTCTCCCAAATTTGGATATGTTATAGCTGAGACCATGGGCTATAAAAACGGGTGACTTTGTTTTTTAATCAGATGATGGGATCATGTTAAAATTTTCGATCGAAAGTTGAAATTGCAAATTTTGAAGGAATCATTAGGTGATACGTAACGAAGTCAACGTATCACCTTTTGATTTCGTCAAGATTGTTATTTATTATTTATTATTCTTCCTCGAATTTGTTCGCAGGATATCTCAAGACTGAATAAAGCCATAATCATGAATCTTTCAATGATGATAGATCTTAGTCTAACTTAGAACTGCGTGACTTTTCAAAGACTCAAAGTCATCGTGACGTCATCCAGACGCCATTTTGTGAAAATCAACTTATGATCATATCTTCATAACAAAAAGCCATTTTTCATTCATATTTGTCATGATCAAGGTCAATATTTGTCGGGTCAATTTCAGGTCAATAAATGCGCGCAAAAATGCGCGTACGCGTAGGTGCGCGCGTTAACGCGCGCGTAAAATTAAAAACTGCTCAAAATCATCTTAAATTTTTTTTGCATACGTTTCAGGCCATTATAAGCATTTCATAAAAAATCACGCAAAACACGCATTTTTGCACGTTTTCGTTCGTCACGGCCGAACGAAAAATAATTTCTCCGCAAAAGCTTTTGACCGAATATTCCTCATATTTTTCCGGAAAATTTGATACCATGTTTAGCTCTTTATCACTATTAAAAAACGGAATGAGCGTCCGTTCAAGATAACCGTCCGTACGCGCGATTTTTGTAATACATTGCATATATGGGCAAAAACATGCCTATAAAAAGTCCATTGGGATGAATAGGGATTGCCAATTTTTTTTTCATATTTAGATAGAGTATGAGTCGAAGGTATGATTTCATATCTCATTTGGCCATTAAGTACATCTTGACGTCATCATAATGGCCTTGGAAGTCAAAAATACAAAAATGCATATTATGACGTCATTATGTTCATGGAAAATTTAGTGTATTTCTCTTAATATTCATCGATTCTCTTCTAGATTTTAATATGTTGTAGTCGAGGCAATCGCCTTCGAGATCAGTCTACACCAATTTTCATTTAAATGATGTCATCATAGTACAAAATTCAATTAAAGGCCACATGTCAGAATTTTCGTCATTTGCGTGTTATGTCTATGGAGGGTGAATTTTGTCCACACTATGAATCTACATCACATCCATCTTTCAGCACTATCTCGCTCATTTGTGCTCTGTTTTCTCCAAATTTGGATATGTTATAGCTGAGACCATTGGGCTATAAAAACGGGTGACTTTGTTTTTTAATCAGATGATGGGATCATGTTAAAATTTTCGATCGAAAGTTGAAATTGCAAATTTTGAAGGAATCATTAGGTGATACGTAACGAAGTCAACGTATCACCTTTTGATTTCGTCAAGATTGTTATTTATTATTTATTATTCTTCCTCGAATTTGTTCGCAGGATATCTCAAGACTGAATAAAGCCATAATCATGAATCTTTCAATGATGATAGATCTTAGTCTAACTTAGAACTGCGTGACTTTTCAAAGACTCAAAGTCATCGTGACGTCATCCAGACGCCATTTTGTGAAAATCAACTTATGATCATATCTTCATAACAAAAAGCCATTTTTCATTCATATTTGTCATGATCAAGGTCAATATTTGTCGGGTCAATTTCAGGTCAATAAATGCGCGCAAAAATGCGCGTACGCGTAGGTGCGCGCGTTAACGCGCGCGTAAAATTAAAAACTGCTCAAAATCATCTTAAATTTTTTTTGCATACGTTTCAGGCCATTATAAGCATTTCATAAAAAATCACGCAAAACACGCATTTTTGCACGTTTTCGTTCGTCACGGCCGAACGAAAAATAATTTCTCCGCAAAAGCTTTTGACCGAATATTCCTCATATTTTTCCGGAAAATTTGATACCATGTTTAGCTCTTTATCACTATTAAAAACGGAATGAGCGTCCGTTCAAGATAACCGTCCGTACGCGCGATTTTTGTAATACATTGCATATATGGGCAAAAACATGCCTATAAAAAGTCCATTGGGATGAATAGGGATTGCCAATTTTTTTTTCATATTTAGATAGAGTATGAGTCGAAGGTATGATTTCATATCTCATTTGGCCATTAAGTACATCTTGACGTCATCATAATGGCCTTGGAAGTCAAAAATACAAAAATGCATATTATGACGTCATTATGTTCATGGAAAATTTAGTGTATTTCTCTTAATATTCATCGATTCTCTTCTAGATTTTAATATGTTGTAGTCGAGGCAATCGCCTTCGAGATCAGTCTACACCAATTTTCATTTAAATGATGTCATCATAGTACAAAATTCAATTAAAGGCCACATGTCAGAATTTTCGTCATTTGCGTGTTATGTCTATGGAGGGTGAATTTTGTCCACACTATGAATCTACATCACATCCATCTTTCAGCACTATCTCGCTCATTTGTGCTCTGTTTTCTCCCAAATTTGGATATGTTATAGCTGAGACCATGGGCTATAAAAACGGGTGACTTTGTTTTTTAATCAGATGATGGGATCATGTTAAAATTTTCGATCGAAAGTTGAAATTGCAAATTTTGAAGGAATCATTAGGTGATACGTAACGAAGTCAACGTATCACCTTTGATTTCGTCAAGATTGTTATTTATTATTTATTATTCTTCCTCGAATTTGTTCGCAGGATATCTCAAGACTGAATAAAGCCATAATCATGAATCTTTCAATGATGATAGATCTTAGTCTAACTTAGAACTGCGTGACTTTTCAAAGACTCAAAGTCATCGTGACGTCATCCAGACGCCATTTTGTGAAAATCAACTTATGATCATATCTTCATAACAAAAAGCCATTTTTCATTCATATTTGTCATGATCAAGGTCAATATTTGTCGGGTCAATTTCAGGTCAATAAATGCGCGCAAAAATGCGCGTACGCGTAGGTGCGCGCGTTAACGCGCGCGTAAAATTAAAAACTGCTCAAAATCATCTTAAATTTTTTTTGCATACGTTTCAGGCCATTATAAGCATTTCATAAAAATCACGCAAAACACGCATTTTTGCACGTTTTCGTTCGTCACGGCCGAACGAAAAATAATTTCTCCGCAAAAGCTTTTGACCGAATATTCCTCATATTTTTCCGGAAAATTTGATACCATGTTTAGCTCTTTATCACTATTAAAAACGGAATGAGCGTCCGTTCAAGATAACCGTCCGTACGCGCGATTTTTGTAATACATTGCATATATGGGCAAAAACATGCCTATAAAAAGTCATTGGGATGAATAGGGATTGCCAATTTTTTTTTCATATTTAGATAGAGTATGAGTCGAAGGTATGATTTCATATCTCATTTGGCCATTAAGTACATCTTGACGTCATCATAATGGCCTTGGAAGTCAAAAATACAAAAATGCATATTATGACGTCATTATGTTCATGGAAAATTTAGTGTATTTCTCTTAATATTCATCGATTCTCTTCTAGATTTTAATATGTTGTAGTCGAGGCAATCGCCTTCGAGATCAGTCTACACCAATTTTCATTTAAATGATGTCATCATAGTACAAAATTCAATTAAAGGCCACATGTCAGAATTTTCGTC
>JAVYIG010016125.1:0-32603 GCA_035222895.1 Strongylocentrotus droebachiensis | reverse complement strand
CTCCCAACCCCCATCGCTCCTTCCTTTTTTTTGGTAGTTGTCCATTCCCATACCTACCCAAATCAGTTGAAATTAGCTTCTTTAAATTTTTTCACAGTTGAACCTTAAGTTAGGGATACTAACTGATGTTTTTTTCATATGACGTACTTAAACCTTTGTCGACAAACCTCCTTTGTAAATTCGGGCCTTAGCGTTCTAGCGTCCGTTTCCATGTATTAACTTAGGCCCTCAATCTTGCAACATAACACCAAACATGTCTTTTTTCCCAACTTCCAGGAGAAAATAATGGAATAATGGAAAACATCCAAGGAAGCATAGCTATTTAAAAGTATTATTGAAATAAGTGGTTACAAATGAGTTTGTTTGCTAAGCGTAAAACATGGAATGGTAAATATCAGCAGCGGATTCGGAATTTTTCCAAACGGGGGTGGGGAGAAGCCACAGTATTCGCCATACGCGCGAGCATTTTCAAATCCCCCAGAATCTATTAAGTTTTAGCAATTCAGAACCTTAAAGATAGCCGTCTCGAGCGATAAATAATCTAGTTGCGAATAAAGTCAAACATAACTCAGGTGTTATAAGGAGACTTATATTTTCTTTATTCAATTATCCCAGGTATACTGGGTTAGTCATGCCCCACATGCTGTTTTTTCTGTAATGAATGATCAGGGAGAAATGATACAAATTATGACATTCTGAATCAACTCCACAAGAGGGCGGCATGTTACTTTAATGACAAAATAAACATAAGGGACTCCATCTGATGCTATCATTAATTTATGTTTTGTTCTTATTGTCGTCTCCCTTGGGTCACTACCCAAAATGTAGGACTCTTATAGATATTTTATTATGATAGGTCCTCTTAAAGGAAAAAGACCATCCAGAGTAATACATTTTGAGAGATGAATCTAAATAAAAAAAAGTTGGTGTTTTGGAATAAATGAGAAAATTGTCTGGCACTGCATAACAGAGACATTACCGATTCAGAAGATTTAAAGTTGAGATACGTATTCTGATTACAACTTTCCAAAAGTCAAAATTTTTGTGAGTTTTTGTCCGATTTTATTCCAATTTTCACTTGTCTGCTTCCCGGATTTTTCTGCTTTCTTTAAAAGTTCTTTACTTTGAAGGTTGGATTTCTATTCATGGACAATACAGTAAGGAAACCCTCTTGCGCTTAAATTTACTTTAATGACGATACTAAATATGTCAGATTGAAATGAAAATTATAAACCTTTTGAACCCCACCGTGAGATCAAATTTGCTTTCTCTTTGTAAATTGGCTTAACGTGGTTTTTTACCGCTCCGCTAAAGTAATACCCGGTGTAAGCAATTCAGGCATTACCTGCTATTGATGGAAGAGAAGAAAAAATCGAATGAAATAAAGTCAATTGTCTTGCTTATAAGTCTGAACTTCAACCTAGGAAAGCTTTTGTGGACGAATTGAAAAGCATGTAAAGAAAAATATTTTCATCGTTATGCATGAACACTGGAAAGACATCAGTGACGTATCCAGGGGCCAGGCTGCTTTCAAATGATATATTTATCACAGCCATTGATAACACGCTTCACTGAGAACCATTGTATTGAAAATGGCATGTACAAATCCATTTGAGCCATATTTGTGGGAAAACAAACTGAAAATGTTCCGATTACATGCAAGCATGACTTGAATAAAACGAAAATTTCAGACCCAATGAGAAGGTAGTTTTCTTACGGTTCTTTAAAATAATGATAAGGGCATTTAATTGTTATGAATAGAGGTTTCTGCATTTTTCAGAAATGAAACTTTTTCAGAAGAGCAAGGCATTCAGTCAGGTAAAACTTCAGCAAGAACCAAAGTTAGGAAGACCGTTTATTTTTATAAAGGGAAAGGTGTAGTGTAATAGGCACATGAGGCACAAAATGAACAATCAGAATATTTTGTTTTGTTCCTCTCGGATGGGCACCATTTTCAATAACAAAAAGGGACACATTTTTATTGCTCTAAGGTTTGTAATTGATTTTGGGGACAACTCAGGGTGTGTGCCCCAAATTGGCATTGCTTAATTAACAGTCCATAATGATCAAATCACAACGGAATATTTTTTAAATGCTTTTCATAAAAATTATCATTTGTTTTCACACCATAATCAAACCTTGACTTTCATGAAATTAATTCAATAATTATGTTTGCTTCAGGATAACTCTTACGGAAATTGTCTCACTGCTTTCGTAGATACATGTAAACACTCAGTCTCTCTCAATGTTTGTTCTCTAATTCTGTACGAGGCTCTAGTCTCCCTCGTGCATTAACCACACAAGACCACCGGTGATTATAACAGAAAAGATGAGACGATGGTTTTCAGTTCCAATCATTAACTTTTATTTTAGGGAGAAAGGCACCTTTCAGGAAATGGTACCAGCGTTTCCCTAAAAGATTTAGCAATATTTTGATTAAGTCACATCATACACAAATCAGGCGTAATTTTGTTGTATTAAACTCATACCATTTAAGAACACTCGATATCATTTTTTTTACAAGAGAATAATTTTATTTAGAAAATGATAATTTGTTTTCACAGCATATCTTGACTTCCATGAAATAATCTATTTAAATATGTTCGCTTTTAGGAATTCATACCATAAGAAGTCTGGCATTATGAATGTGATATGAATAAGAAACTCCTCGAAATCCCTAAATATATAAAGAGAACTAACCCACCATCTAATAACAGCAGACTGATAAGTACAAAGATACGGATACTCGTTTAAATCATATACAATGTCTACACTTGAAGAAAAACATAGAAATATGCTTTAAACACGCTTTAAAAGAACCTGAACTAACAATTCTGAGTAAGTGCTCTCGCCCTTTCCCGTTTAGAACAATCTATGTACAATTCGGAAAAAACATACAATGATTCGTAAAAATAACTAATTGATGATCATTTGTTTTACATTGTATAGACGTTTAAATTCAAATAGGAATAGTATTGCTCAGTTTGACATGCATAGAAAGAAAATGAGACCATGAAAAGTATGAAGTATAAACTCATGACCTAAATAAATGGGTTATCAGAAAAATACAAGGATTACAAACACTTGTATGAATATATACAGTTCAACAGTTTGAATGAAAGATACCAGAAGAATTAAACCATTTTTTAAATGCAAAATATATGTTATAGGTTTCATAAAAACTGACTTATTTTCCTTCTCCGCCATTCTAGAACAGCCTATGTACAATTCTGTAGGAAGAAAGAAAAATTACAAATAAGGCACTGTATTCAAAGAAATAATTCTCCGCTTTCAACGTTGCTAGGTAGGCCACTCTTTTGTAATTGGGGAATCTACACGCATTACTAACGTGATATAAATAAGAATAGTATGGATCCCAAATGAACCCTACCATTGTTGCTTATGTTCAATTGTCTATGTGATTTTTTTTTATCAAGGTGTCAAAATAAAGAAAAGATGACAGATTGCAACTTGTGCATAACCAAATAAATCAGTAATCATGTTGTGTTTCCATCAATATTTAATACGATGGCAACTGCTCACGAAATATTAACCCAAGGCAATTTCAATAGCCTTGTGCGTCACCTATTAAAATGTGTGAGCATGACGATGACGTATTAAGTAAGCTGAACATGATTTCCATGGGACATACAATAGGGTATTGAAATTCCCTTTGAGTTGAAATTTCGAAAATAGTTGCGGTCGTGTTATTTATAGAATTGAATCTGCGTTTCTTTGTTGTGACTCACACTGTACTTATGTACATTCATTTGTTGGATAGTGCTGCATGGAAATCTATAGCAACTCTAATTAGATATGTATAGAAAAATGACAACATGAAATTATGAATTATGGTTACGGAATATACTCATCACCTGTTGGTCATAAAATTAGTCCGTAAATATATAGGCTAATATAAACTGTATACAATGTAAATAACTGAGGCGAAAACGTAAAGAGAAAAAAGGAAATAATCTTTCAAAATGCAATAATAATGTGACTAACTAGCACATCTTCTTTTACACCATTTTAGAATAGTCTACACATGGTCTATATACAATCCTGTTACAATATGAGACATTTACAATTTACTCAGTGAATAAGGCACTGTATTGGTCAGTTGTTTTCACGGTAAAATAAATTATAATATCCAAATATGCCTACATAAACGTTGTTAGGCAGGCCACTATTAACAGTCGTAAATCTACTGCAATTATCACCAGACATGTATAAACATTGTAGATAATCAAAATAGCAGCAAACAAACTTGAAACGGGCTTAGAACACTCCTTTTAAGCTAAAGTATATATTTTTATTATAGTATTAATGACTGCTTTGAGAGAAATAGTTGTTTTATTACGCTCAAGGGAAGGTTGGAATTGTGCTATTCCCCGAGGCTTGCCGAGGGGAATAGCCCAATTGTAACCTTCCCGAGAGCGTATGAAAACAACTATTTCTCGAATATTAAAGCAGTCATTAATACTTTTATATGCCGAAAAAAAATAGACTAAAAAATAAAAAATAAAAAATATTTTTCAATTTTGTCGAAGACGGGATTCGAACTCTTGCGTACAACAAGAGGTGTATCGAAAACCAACGCTTAGACCACTAGGCTATCGCGCGTCGTTAACATGCTCGGCAGTTTTCTCCAATATATACATTAAAATGAATTGAAAACGGCTCTGCGTGAGGGAAGCTTCGCAAAAGCTCCATGAAACGGGCCCTTCTTTTACTTTTGCAATGCATATTGGCACGAACTTAGATCAAGATCTATCGGCAGATGTTGTTTTTTTGTTTTTGAGAGTTTATTTTCGTCTTCATGTCAACAATGCAAGATAAAATTGTCGGTAAGATCGATCGAGATTCAATTGTATTGAAATTACCGACCAATCCTTCGCACACATTACGGTATCCTCCATCGCTCAAACCATTTTTTAACATGTAAACCTATGGGGTAACCATGGAGTAACCATGGTTATTAAAAATATTGAAATGTTTTATGCATGGTTACCGAGAATTTTACAGGAACAGTTGAAGTTTATGAATGCAATTCGACCAATCAGATGGCTGGATTTCTTAAGTGAGGTATATAAAACATATTATCACCTCTCTCAATCAAAATAATCTATGTTCAGTCACAAGAAATTTACATTAAAAAATATATTTTGTGAACATTACTAAATTTATGAAAAGAATCATTCGTTTTTAAACCATAATGACATTTGCCTCACATATTCATTTACGTAGTCTTAACACGAATGGTATGTATAAGTTAGGAAGGTATGATGAAGTGATAGAATCAAATGTCTATTCCGAATTCACATACTGCTTGCATTTTATGAGATAAATGTACATAAGAATATACAAATTAAAAAAAATGATTATGGTAAGAATATGATATAATTTATGAAAAGAAAAAGATCGCAACTACTTTCGGAAAATCCACTTGTTTGTTTGTTAATCTTTTTTTGCTTGCGTTCAATTAAGTAATACAAACTGATTCAATCTTAAGAAAAAACTGTATAAATACATTTTCTGACATTTAAAAAAATACCTTTTAAACACATACAAAGTATTTAAACAATTTGTGGACTGCGCAAAAATTACAATGGCGTATTACGTAATCAGAACATGATTCCTACGGGATATACATAAGGCTATTGCAATTACCCTCAAGTTGAACTTAAGAAAGTTAGTTGCGATCATGTTACGAGTAGGTTCATAAATAAATGAAGCAAAGCAGTCAATTATTAATTTCACATTTGAGAGCTCTTGTGCTCCTTGACCAGCGAGGTACTGAACTACATCAAGATGACCATGGCGTGAAGCACAGTGAAGTGGTGACTCACCATCATTAGGGACTTTTAGATTTGCACGTCGACATAGTGAACTGCTACGGGATGACGTCATTGCAAGGCAAGGTGCACGCGCCACGTCGTCTCAGTCGTCGACTCTCAGAATCAAGTACGCGTCCACCTAGATTTTCCCGACGTCCTAAATCTAGAACGCCGTGCACTTTTTTCACAAATGAGACGTCATCTTAAGCCTCATGATGAATGACGAAAATGTTGTCTTTGAGCAACAACAGTTTTCACTAAACTGAGGTCAGTTTTGTTCAAATTTTAGGACCCCCCTATTGGAAAATCCCGGGTCCGCCTCTGCCCTTCTCTCTATTCTCATTAAAATTTGTTTGTCTTGAACTGTGAAAGTTTGATTGGTATGTTGTAGCATCCGTAGAAAGCTTTTATAGCTAGTGGCAGTGGCAGTGTGTATGAGCTTCACACCGCCCAGCAGGCTGTTGTCGTGACGGTATGGTACGCCGGGTCCTCGCTCGCGGAATCTCCTTTGAAATTTGCCGCGCCGTTCTTGACTTCATGACGCTTACTTCCTGTCGACGCATATCGTCGATTGAAATCTAAAAGATTTCTTACTGTATTCAACAGGGGCAGTTGACTACGTTGACACGCATGACCAGTGGATGTTCACGCTGTTTTCGTCCACTCAATCTAAAAGTCCCTATTATTGCCGCTCTAAAAATGTGCCCCTCGACTAACGAGGTACTGAACAACATCAAGATGACCATTGCGTGATGCACAGTGAAGAGGTGTCTGCCCATCATTACCGCCAATCTCTACACGTGCTCCTCGACTTACGAGGTACTGAACTACATGAAGATGACCACCGGATGATGCACAGTGAATAGGTGTCTGACCATCATTACCGCCGATCTCTACACGTGCTCCTCGACTAACGAGGTACTGAACTACATGAAGATGACCACCGGATGATGCACAGTGAATAGGTGTCTGACCATCATTACCGCCGATCTCTACACGTGCTCCTCGACTAACGAGGTACTGAACTACCTGAAGATGACCATTGCGTGATGCACAGTGAATAGGTGCCTGACCATCAATACCGCCGATCTCTACACGTGCTCCTCGACTAACGAGGTACTGAACTACCTCAAGATGACCACCGTATGATGCACAGTGAATAGGTGTCTGACCATCATTACCGCCCTTCTCAACCTGTGCTCCTCGACTAACGAGGTACTGAACTACGTCAAGATGGCCATTTAACGCTGCCATGTTAAGGGGTGTATCGATCCTATTTGGCTCTTTTGCTGCTCTATGTGCCATGTTTTGCTCTGTCTTTGGACCCAATTGTAAGCATAACTGAAGGATATTTCTGTGTTTGTTTCGTGTTTGTCAAAGTCACCTTTGCGTTCTGTAAATCGTTCTCGGTCGAGACAATAGACATCAATGAATTTATCCGCGCTACAGCCTGATAGGTATATATATCGTTTTCTGTTACCTTGCAGGTTTAAACTTTTCGTAACATACTAATGATTATGCATTGGACACTTCGGCAAAAGAATAGTTCCAACTTGATAAAGTAATACTTGCAAGCATAATTGCAATGTTATAATTAAAGAATCCACATCGGAGAGTCCGGCCTTGTCGGTACAAGTGTGATGTCTCCACTTTATTCCTGATTTGGTTCATATAAACAAATGTACTCCGGTCCATCAAAATATAAAATGAACGATCCCTTTAATTTTCTCAAAGATGCAATTGCAGATTGTCAAATCAGCTCACAAATCAGCTGCTTTTCATCCGAAGAATTCACTCGCTGTTTGATACGATGGTATATAACACAAAGGTAACATTGATATGAATCATTTTGATCTGCTCCCAGTTTCCTAACTTAAACTAACCTATTGAACAGACATGGAGAAAACGGCTGATCCTTTTGTGAGAAACGGGCGTTGGTTTGTAGAACATCATCATTATAGTACGTCATCATGACGTGATCTAAGCTCTGATGGAATGTACAATGCAAAAGTACATGAAAAGAGAAGATATATGCATGGTTGACTATTTAGAATGAGCCGAAACCAGCTAGTCGCAGTGATATTTACTGACAAAATTTGTATTGAGCTTACCCACTTGATCGCACAAGTTCTTATCATTTTCCGATGATACGTCTACGTATGACTGTTGACGTTAATGCAGCACAAACATCCTCATCCACTAACGAGCTATGACAACAAAGGAGTCCTGTCAAATGCCGTGTTATATGATACCATGACGTGTAATGCTCAAACCGCGAAGCAAAGCACAGAGACTGAACTTCTGAAGCGAAGTGACGTGAAGTAACATGAAGTGTGGTTTAAACTGTATATAAACAAATAAAACATAAACAATAATAAATGCCTTGCTTATAAATCAACAATCCCAAGCATTATCCAATACTGCTCCATTATAAGCCAAATACCTGAATCTGATTACTACTTATCTGCTTTAATTAGCTTGACTTCATGAATATTCATGAACACATCATACAAAATATCCTATTTACACCCACTGGCTGTCCATGTCACGAGTCAGATTCCACACAACTCAAAATTAACCATGCCAGTTTTGTGGCTAAATCATCCTTTCGCATTACCAAGTAATTTACCTACGGCTAACTTGCCTGATAACCTCATAACATTTATATCCCTGAACTTACGTGTCATTATTTATGTTTCATATGTGCCTTATATACATCACACATAGCTGCATCGCTATCATGGCTGTGTTTTAAAACCTGTTTTTATTGATCTCAACATTTAAAACACCACTGTACAAAACTAAACTGATTTCACTCAAAATCGGTACTTTAGTGACAATTGATGACACCTAAATAGCAGTAAAATACAATTGTTTCGACTCACCGATGTTGGGAATTATGAATCGTAAGTCGACTGTCAAACTTGCTTACAGTTTTATCGGCATGATTTTGTGCATTTGTGTGTTAAAAGTGTATGACTATGCACGTGTGAAATTGCTGCCTAGATTAGCACATGTACCGCGCTAGAGGTCCATACGCAGTATTGACTCGCTATGCTTTGCTGGAGTGATATACATGTACAATCATACCCACTCGTTTATACATGCTCACGCGGGCAGCCATTTTGAAATGCCCAACCATGCACGTATTTCATAACCCTTTTCATCAAAAGACAGTTCCTAATGCACCTCAAATTATCACAAATTAATAATCATACTACTCTTTAACATCTTAACTACAGGATTTGACATGAATTAACACTTACAACATTGGGTCTCGACAGGATTGACTTGATTAATAGTCGGCGAAATCACTGGGTAAATCTTCCCACTCACAGAAGTATTTGCTGTCCGTAGTGGTAAACGCCCCCCACCGGCCAAACTAATTTGTACAAAATGACGACTGAATTCTGTCCGCAATGTGAACAGCGATATTTACTAACAACATTCCTATTGAGCTTACCCACTTGATCACACAATTTCTTGTTTTTTTCCCGTGATACGTCAAAATATGTTTATTTACAAACTGAAAATCGCTTTAAACTTTCTGTATTAGATAAGATGTATCATTCACAATATTGCAAAATATTTAATTGTCGGAAAATATGAATGCAAGTTATATACGTAATATTCGTATCCGCCCCTTCCCCATCCTCAGTTCTCAACCGGGTCACCTTGACACAATTAACATGAAAATTGCTGCTGCATGCCTGCAACAATTGAGTCATATTTGAACATTTGAACTATACCTCATAATAATATACTCTAGCGCGCTAATACCCTGGTTAGTTTACCAGTTCACCGTCAATAGTTTGAGTACATTTTGGATTTTGTTTGACTTGTTTTCAATTCCATGTGTATTTCCCGAACCCGTATTTGTACTCTAATATGAATTTCAAGAATGGGAACACAACTGTTCAGTGGCATAAATCATTTACCGAGGAGGGGCGTTGGGGGGGGGGGGGGTGAGATGAGGGAATGGTCGCAGGCACAATCCATTGCTGGTGTGCGTAACGGTGTCTGCACTCTAAGACTAGTTTTCATACTTATACATATTGTATGTACTGATTGCTTACAAACAAGCATTGATACTTTCTTAGCATTCAGGTAAAAATAACCACAACTACTACAACAACTACTACTACTACTACTACTACTACTACTACTTACGCGCACACTGACATACATAATGAAAGTTTACATATCCTACATTTTCTGGACATGTTTTCATGCTTCATTCTGAACTCCGAAATAATACGAGACATAAATCAATCAGTCCATCAGTTTGTAACAGAAAGATATGACTCATTAACTTCGAAACATGTAAACATTTTCAATTTTAGCCTCCATTATTTGAATACTGATAATATCGCAACAAAAATAATGATGACACAGATATAATGATAATGATGACACAGATATAATAATAATTATGATACATATATAATGCAAATGATGACACAGATATAATGATAATGATGACACAGATATAATGATAATGATGACACAGATATAATGATAATGATGACACATATATAATGATAATGATGACACAGATATAGTGATAATGATGACACAGATATAATGATAATGATGACACAGATATAATGATAATGATGACACAGATATAGTGATAATGATGACACAGATATAATGATAATGATGACACAGATATAGTGATAATGATGACACAGATATAATGATAATGATGACACAGATATAATGATAATGATGACACAGATATAGTGATAATGATGACACAGATATAATGATAATGATGACAAAGATATAGTGATAATGATGACACAGATATAGTGATAATGATGACACAGATATAATGATAATGATGACACAGATATAATGATAATGATGACACAGATATAATGATAATGATGACACAGATATAATGATAATGATGACACAGATATAATGATAATGATGACACAGATATAATGATAATGATGACAAAGATATAGTGATAATGATGACACAGATATAATGATAATGATGACAGAGATATAATGATAATGATGACACAGATATAATGATAATGATGACACAGATATAATGATAATGATGACACAGATATAATGATTATGATGACACAGATATAATGATAATGATGACACATATATAATGATAATGATGACACATATAAAATGATAATGATGACACAGATATAATGATAATGATGACACAGATATAATGATAATGATGACACAGATATAATGATAATGATGACACAGATATAATGATAATGATGACACAGATATGATGATAATGATGACACAGATATAATGATAATGATGACACAGATATAATGATAATGATGACACAGATATAATGATAATGATGACACAGATATAATGATAATGATGACACAGATATAATGATAATGATGACACAGATATAATGATAATGATGACACAGATATAATAATGATGACACAGATATAATGATAATGATGGTGACTAGTCACAAGTAGATCCATGTATTGGTGCACCTATTCTCATGATTAGACACTTGGAGGGGTGTTTCAGTAAGTTCATCCAATATTATTTTTGTTGGGGGGAACCTAAGCCTCTCCCCCCCCCCCCCCCCCAGTGCTCTAAAAATATTCATAATGGCTCAATATTAAATGTATGGGAAATTATTTATTTCAATGACTGAAATATTAAAACATATGCTATATGTTGGGCTGAACTAATTGATGAGAATTACGGATCTTAAACTGTAGGTACCTTTAACTTTCATCCGAAATGTGTAAGGTCTCTTTTCTTGATTACATCGTAAATCTGGGTCCAACGAAGGGATTATCGTTTTTGCCAGAATGATGTAGTGATTATCACAAACATTGCACTGGTCCTTTAATTTCTTTTTTTGTTTGTTTACTATTTTCAGATGATAGTGCATAACAAAGAGAGCAAAATAAAACAACATTATGATTTACGTAGATCTCAGTGAGTAACAATTTAAAAACAGTGGGTTAAAAATATATTATTCACTTCTTATGGCCTTCAAGAAAATTCTTTTCTTCAAAATAGTTAGACATGATAAAAAGGTATGCTTGTATACCAAACGCCCTCAGGTCATAGAAAGGAAAGATCATTTGATCAAACGAATAGACGATATGTTGACCCACACACACACACACACACGCACACAACAGCAACACCAACGTGGGATGGGTAGGTGGACAGTTTCTCTCTCCTTCCACCCTCTCCAAGAAGTAAGGAAGTCAATGGAAAGCGCTATAGCCCCCCCCCCCCCCAAACTCAGTGTTGTTTAGGGTACGCGTATGCATGTTCCCTCCTTTTGAGAAAATCCCCCTCCGGTCCGGTGTGTAAAGTCAATACGGGCCAATTTTGTTGTGTGTTAATAGCCGGACTTTGCTGCGTGAAAAGTACCCCTTTACTGGACATTTTTGGAACAAGCATGCCCCCCCCCCCCCCCCCCCGTTCCCGGAGAAAGAAGAGAAGGAAGGTAGAGGGAAAAGGAATTAACAAAATATGAACTGAAAGTGAGTGATTCAGAGTGTGGTAAAGCTAGAGAGAAAGATAGACCAGGGTTTAACTCACATATCCCTAGATAGACATAACCAGAGAGAGAGAGAGAGAGAGAATGAGAAATAGAGACAGACAGAGAGAGAGAGAGAAAGAGAGAGAGATTTGAATGGGTCCCGATCGCTAAGTTGCATAATTATAGCTGAATTAAATAGTATTTTTTCAATTATCTGTTAAAGTAGTTTAGACTATTTTACAAGTGTTTTGGTATTTACTTAAGCCAACTTTTCTTCATATATCGAATATCGATATAGGGTACAGACCACTAGACCGACATATTTGTGTGTTTTTGTATACAAAAAGAGACTGTTTTATGTTAAAATAAAGGTAAGCATGAGGCCGGAAAGGTGCAAATTGTTAGATTGTCTGGTATCTGAAGAAAAGAAATATAACAAATGACCACCTGTCTATAAGACCACATTAATAAATAAATAAGTAAATACAAGTCGTTGTCAAAACGTATGCTCTGCAAATGTATTAGAGTTACATAAAAAAAAAAAATTATGAGTCAATATCAACACTTAGCGTTGTATGGCCCGCAGCCACGCATGAACTTAAACCATCAATCTTCAAACCGAACACCAAACATGTCTATTGTGTCAACTTCCAGGAGCACATAATGGAATAATGGAAAACATCCAAGGGAGCATAGCTATTTAAAAGTAATATTGAAATAAGTGGTTAACAAAGGGGTTTGTTTGCTAAGCGTAAAACATGAAATGGTAATTATCAGAGGCGGATCCAGGATTTTCCAAACGGGGGTTGGGAGAAGCAAGAGTATGCGCAAACACGCGAGCATTTCCAAATCCCCCAGAATCTATCGAATTTTAGCAATTCAGAACCTTAAAGATAGCCGTCTTGAGCGATAGATAATATAGTTGCGAATGAAGTCGAACATAACTCGGGTGATATAAGGAGACTAATTTTTTCTTTCTTTCAATTATCCCAGGTATAATGGGTCAGTCATGCCCCGCATGCTGTATTTCTGTAATGAATGGACAGGGAGAAATGATACAAACTATGACATTCTTAATCTAACTCCACAAGAGGGCGGCATGTTACTTTAATGACAAAATTAACATAGGGGACTCCGTCTGATGCTTTTTCAAACAATTCGCTTGGTTGACATTTGTTCTCCCTTTTGGAAAACAGTTATCAAACTTGCTCCGAATATACTTTCAAACAGAATAGTTAAAAATTCAAAGTTTATTCAATCGATGCGAAATAATGAGACATGTTTACGTCTAGCATTTAAACCTCTGGCGTTGTTACCTTCTGAAATGCTTACCTCTGAATGTTTTACCTCTGGCATTTTTATCTGTCCCCTGTGAAACATTTCTTTTACTCCGACCACATTATTCCCAACCAAAACGTTTCATTTTATCAAAGCTATATGTAAAAAAAGAGTGAGGGCCATGTTTAGAAATGTTATTGTATTATGTTTTGCATTGGAAATAAAATCATTTGAATTTTGGCTCTAATATTTAAAACTTAGAAATCCAGTTAGTGTACGATATTGACCTATGGACAATGGACATCGGAGCATGAGTCATATACACACGGTTAATTAGGGCATTCCTATATTTGTAACTAGTCCATTTGTATGAAAGTAAAAACGAAATAAGAAAAACAGAATGGCGAAAGTTACAATCAATCAGCTTAATTATAGGAGAGTTATGAATGTTTGCAATATGAGATCAATGTAGCTATGCGATTCTCAAATTGGCAATGTTGTCAGTGGATTAACAATACTCCCGTTAGTCGTGTACACAAATATCATTAATTTTTTTTTTTGTTCTAATTGTCGTCTCCCTTTGGTCACTACTCAAGATATAGGCCTCTTATAGATCGTATATTATGATAGGTCCTTTTAAAGGGAAAAGACCATCCCGAGTCATACATTTTGAGAGATGAATCTAAATCAGTAATTTTGTGTTTTGGAATAAATGAGAAAATTGTCTGGCACTGCAATACAAAAACTTATCAATTCAGAAAATTTTAAGTTCAGATACGTATACTGATTACAACTTTCCAAAAGTCAAATGTTTTGTTAGTTTTTGTCTGATTTTATTCCAATTTTTACTTGTCTGCTCCCTGATTTTTCTGCTTTCTATGAAAGTTCTTTACTATGAAGGTTGGATTTCTTTTCATGGATAAAATAGTAAGGACGCCCTCTTGCGCTTAAAAATAATTTAATGACGACACTAAATATGTCAGATTAACATGAAAATTATAAACCTTGTGAACCCCACCGTGAGATCAAATTTGCTTTCTCTTTGTAAATTGCCTAAATGTGGGATTTTACCGCTCCGCTGAAGTAATACCCGGTGTAAGCAATTCAGGCACTACTTGCTATTGATGGAAGAGAAAAAAGAATCGAATGAAATAAAGTCAATTGTCTGGCTTGTGGTCTGAACTTTGACCTAGGAGAGCTTTTGTGGACGAATTGAAAAGCTTGTAAAGAAAAATATTTTCATCGTTATGCATGAACACGTATACCAAGCTACAAGAGGCAGGGTAACCAATTGCTCTCCCAAATATTGAGTTTTAGTGGGGCAATTTTCAACATTGACTCCTGATCGGATGACCAATCGGATGGATTTATTACATTGACACTGCTAGACAAGCTGGAGTGGATAAAAACATGTGATGTGAGTAATAAACAGAAAATGTATTATCATTCCTGATGTACTTTATCGCAAGCAAAACTGGACATTAGTAGCCATTGACCTAGTACATCGCATTCCTAACCACTCAACCTTGATAAAGGAGATTGCTTTCCTTCCATGTGAAAGCAGAGTCCTGAGGAAACATTAGAATCAGTGAAGCTTAACAACGGAGTGTGCTCTATAACAATGACGCCAAAATACTGCGGAACAATATGCTATCATGCGGAACAATATGCTATCAGTGATCTAACGATGATGTGAAGATGGAAGTCAATGTGATTTTGTGTGTGTTACTCCTCACATGTATAATGGTTCAATCCAGACAACAATCAAACTCTGGCACTACACATGAGAACCTACACCAAAGTGAAAGTTTTGAACTATTTTTAAATAAAGCCAAGGGTCTGAAAGTTTGTCACTGGAATGTTCAGTCAATAACCAACAAAACTGATCAGCTCAAAGTTATCCTGAAAAATCCGACATGTCGTCCGGATATCCTCGGAATAACCGAGAGCTGGCTGAATGCCAATTATGACATCAACTTTGTGAAACAAGATGGTTACACATTTCCACCAGAACGAAAGGATCGTTCAAACAGACCACATGGTGGGGTGCTTATGTATATCAGTGACTGTATTGCCTACAGACGACGAGTTGACCTTGAGACAGCTGGTCTCGAAAACATCTGGGTAGAAGTGAAACCTGAAAATACTTCTCATGTCTTGATATGTACAGCATATCGAAACAACGACCTCTCTGTAGCTGCATGGAAAGACCTGTTTGAAAGTGAATTAGATAAAGCATACGATGAGGGTCATGAGATCATCATCATGGGAGATTTTAACATCGATTTCATGAAACAGGAGGATATCCCAAGACCATGGATAGACCTGACCGAATCGTTTGATCTCACACAGGTTATTGACAAGCCAACCAGGGTCCAGCGGACCTCAACCCTCCTCGATCACATTTATGTAACCTCGCCAAGAAATGTGAAATGCAGCTATGTAAAAACTTCAGGATTGAGTGATCATTACCCGGTGTGCATGATCTACAAACAACATCAGTGTCAAAGAAAGAACGGTCAACACACTTCTATACGATACAGATGCGCCAAAAATCTTGACACCAGAGCACTCCTACGGGACTTGGAAACTGCTCCCTGGTCTGTCATTGATGCTTTCGATGATCCCGATGACTCAATGTACGCCTGTCTAAATACCATTCTAGGCCCCTTGTTGTTCATTATATTTATGAATGATCTTCCTCTCATTGACCCGGGTATCCAAATGGACATGTATGCTGATGATACAACAATCAGCTCAAATGGGAAAAACTCTTGAACCTGTACAAGCAAAGCTCTCTGAAGACCTATCCAAAATCGAAAAGTGGTGTGCAAGCAACAAGATGGTAAAAAAATGCTAAGAAAACCAAGAGCATGCTTTTAAGTACCCAACAGAAATTACGTCGCTTGGACATTAAAGATTTGAAACTAGAGATAAATGGTCAGATGATTGAAAGTACTACAAGTCATAGACTTCTAGGAGTAGAGATAGACCAACATTTAAGCTATACAAAACAGGTCAACAAGCTTCATAGATTGCTATGCTTCCTCCTAGCTAAATTCAGGCAGATCAAACCTCTTCTCCCAACAGATGCCAGAATAAAATTATGTCATGACCACATCTTGTCTAACTTGGACTACTGCAATTTCATATGGGGCAGTTCAAATCTAGACAAACTGCTTAAGGTGCAGAAAAGAACCGCTAGAATGATATTCGTTGAACCATGTAGATCTCCTTCGAAACCACTTTTTGATTAACTAAAATGGATGCCAATAAATGATCGTATTGCATTCAGGAAATCAACTATGGTATATAAGTCCCTGAACGATCTAACCCCAACATACATGGCAGACCTATTTCATTATGTACATGAAACACATAGTAGAAACACAAGAAGTGCATCCTCTCGCAAATTGTACCTTCCCCCCGGCCACCACCTCAACATTTTTTGAGAAATGCTTCAGCTACTCGGCAGGTAGAGAATGGAACTGCTTACCCGAGAATGTCAGATAATCCCTGACCTTATCAACATTCAAAAGTTCATATCAGAGATGGTATGACAGCCAATAAAAACAACAAACACTGCTATGCCCTACAACTAGATAGATTAGACGTGTTATCCTATTCTCATCTTTGATCTAACGCACCCCCCCCCCCCCCCGCCCCCCGGAAGTGCTATACGAGGCATTATACACAAAACACATTTCATCTTATCATCAGAATTTGCAATCTAATAATTTTTAAATTCACAAATGTTATTTAATTTGGTATCATTCACAAAATGTACCCAGACTCATATGTGATTTCGTTATTGCCTTCTGATTTAATATTTTTCGAATAACGGAATCTTTATTATATAAATCCTATCATCGTATTGTATTATGTACTTTTGTGTTTCATAATTTACACAGTTTTTTCGTTTTTTGGAAAAATATGTGATAATTTTGTTATCCTATTTCCTTAATTAATAAATGAATAAATAGTTTATAATTTTCTTATCATATGCATGTATTTCTTATCAGCTAAATGTCAAGTATGTATCTCATTGTAATCAATCAATGTATAATTCATTTCAGTATGTTGTAAACTATTTTCATATGTATTGTTTAATGCTATTGTATGTGTTAAACTGTTGTATATTCAACCTGCTTTTTATTTATGTGCAATGGACCTTGTGGCAGATTAGCCTTGTGCTAATCAAGTTATCCAATAAAGTCTACTACTACTACTACTACTAAGACATCAGTGACGTATCGAGGGGCCGGGGTGCTTTCAAATGATATATTTATCACAGCCATTCATAACACGCTTCACTGAGCACCATTGTATTGAAAATGGCATGTAAAAATCCATTTGAGCCATATTTGTGGGGAAACAAACTGAAAATGTTCTGATTTCATGCAAGCATGACTTGAATAAAACGAAAAATTATTATTTGTTTTCACACTATAATCAAACCTTGACTTCCATGAAATTATGTAAACAATTATGTAAACAATTATGTAAACAATTATGTACGCTTTAGGATAACTCCTACGGAAATTGTCTCACTGCTTTCGTAAATACATGTAAACACTCAGTCTCTCTCAATGTTTGCTCTCTAATTGTGTACGAGGTTCTAGTCTCCCTCGAACATCAACCACACAAGACCACCGGTGATTATAACAGAAAAGATGAGTCGATGGATTTCAGTTCCAATCATTAACTTGTATTTTATGAAGAAAGGCACCTCTCAGGAAATGGGATATACCAGCGTTATTTTGTTGTATTAAACTCATACCATTTTAGAACACTTTATACAACACCTACGTGGATCCTTGTCATTTGATTGGACGATTGTTGGTCACATGATATTCAATAGATGGTATATTGCACGGTCGTGCATTTTTGGTTATATGCGCCGTGCATTTTTGGTTATATGCAGACTGCGTACCTCTCTGCTGCATGTGCGCGTATCCCTGCGTGTATCTGACGCGAAGGCAATCTGCATGTAATCGAGAAGGCTTGACTCGAACTTGAATTTATCTTTATAAGGAGTAAAGCATAATTTGTTGATTAACGTTCTATTAGGTCTTCTTCGATGTTGTATAAAACAAATAATGAATGTTTTTCATTCATTTAATAGTGCAAATATTTTCATTCGATGAAAGATTAACGTTAATTCTATTCAACTCGGCTGACGCCTCGTTGAATAGAATGTTTATCTTTCAACTCATGAACATATTCGCACTATTGAACTCATAACCATTCATTATTTGTATAATATATCATTTATTTACAAGAGAATAATTTTCTTTAAAAAATGATAATCTATTTTCGCAGCATATCTTGACTTCCATGAAATGATCTTTTTAATAATGTACGCTTTTAGGAATTCTTACATTAAGATGTATAGCATTTTGAATTGGATACGAATAAGAATTTACACCTTAAAATCCTTAAGTATAGAGAGAGAACTAACCCACAATCTAATAGCACCAGACTGATAAGTATAAATAATTATATAGATACTTGTTTCAATCGTATGTAAAGGAAACCAAAACCATCATACTAAGTTACTTTTATTGTAAAGTTTAAGATAATTGAATAAAATCATTGAAAATATGAACAAAATCGGGCAAGGAATAAGGAAGCTAAAGCTTTTTGAAATGACTAGTCACTAGAGGGCGATATTCAATTTGATGACATCATTTTGTGGACAACTCTCCATGCCTTTTGTACATCACATTTCACAGTTCTTTCGTTTTCTTCGTATTTATTTGTGTTCTTGATCCGACTTCATAACATGTGAAGTAGAATATCATTTCGCATTCTATACCTTGCTTTCAGGAGATCAGATTATCTCAATCACAAGAGAGAAGGAATAACATGAAATTTGATGTACAAAAGGCATGGAGAGTGACTAGTCATTTCAAAAAGCTTTATAAACCTTCTTATTCCTTGCCCAAGTTACTTTCATTATTATTATATGAGTTCATTCAATTGGAATGAATACAATTCAAATAAATCTCGGGTTGAGCATTTATTTCATTAACAACTTGGGCAGAGTCAAAAGAGACTTGCTACTGTTCAGCTGTCCATGTGATTGTATTGATCAATGTGTACAAATAAAGAATATATGACATATACCTACAACTTGTGCATAACCGACTAAATATATAACTATGTTGTGATTGCATCAATATTTAATACGATAGCAACAACTTACGAAATATTAACCAAAGGCAATTTCAATGGCCTTGTGCGTCATCCATTGAACAGTGTAAACATGACAATGACGTATTAAGTCAACATGATTTCCATAGGACATACAATAGGGTATTGAAATTCCCTTTGAGTTGAAATTTCTAAAATAGTTGCGGTCGTTTTATTCATATAATAACAAATGACTTTTAAACACATAAATAAAACACACATATGTGAAACTTTCATTTTACAATTACCAATATCTGTGAACGCAGGAGACAGCCAACTTGAGACAATATCAATAGCCTCGTCTATCACCTCTAGAAACTGGAAAGGGTTAATCAAATCAATATTGTCCACAAGTACTCGATATCTGTCTTGATGACAACCTGCGCATTCCTGTACTTGACATGGGCGGGGGGGGGGGGGGGGGGGGGGGGGGGTTACACAAATTCTAAGATCGACTTGAAGTTGGACTTAACAATGACAGGTTGTTCATGCCACTGTTTCCTCTTAGCATCTACAGGCTTTGGTCTCTGAAGGGACATATAGATCTTGGTCACAAATCTACAGAATCTACATTTTCTTTTATTTTATTATTGCAGGAAAAATATTACCGAAATATCATAATTGAGAGACCAATAGTGAGATCAACCAGTGGCATGAATGACCTGTCATAGTTAAGTCCAACTAAAATTCGATGTTAGTCTTTGTAAAAACAGCCCCAGGTCACCTCCTGACACTCCACCCTTATGATTGTGTATGTACATGGATAGGCTGCTTATTTGGCGGATAGGTAACCTTAGCCCAATGAAATAGTAAGATACCCACACACTTGCGCACTCAAAACTATTATCTTTTCCCCATTTCATGCAGAGTCATTACTTATAATATTTTTCCCTAGGCTAAAATGCTTTAATTCGTTTACCCATGTAATTTCTTTCTTTCAACTGTGACCCGGCACCACAAAACCAACAAAAAGTCGCAACCAGCGATTCTCCGTAATCAGCTAAAAAAAATAGATTTTTGTTTTTTTGCATTTTCTGAAAGAGTGGTCTTTTCTGTACCTAGTATCAAAATTTGGAAGTCTAAAACATAGTAGAAGATGTGTTTTAAACGGTTTTTCTAGACCAGTTTTTTTCGCACAGCCTTCGGTCTCTTCCAAAATTTGATCACTTTTCCCGAGCGAAATTATCGTAGTCCGGAAATGGTCGGTCGTTGCTAACGGGTCGTGCTACGCGGGCTGTGATTGGTCCGTTATAGCAATCAGTGCGGCGCGCCATTTTGTTTGTATCCGCTTTCACATCCGAGTTCCAGATTTGCGTTCGTCTTATATTCTCCGTTAACGACTTCGAGTAGCTTGATTGTACATCACATATCCAGAATTTGTTGATCAAGAGTAGACCTAAGAACATTATTATATTTTATACATTTGAGAGTGACAAGTTGCGAAAAAGTCTACAACGTCGTTACAATGCCAGGTTGTGTACGTGAGCAGAGCCGTGGGATGGTACCGGGGTGCACCAACGCAGATGCCCGGGTAGCTCGGGCGGTCAACGAAGCGATGATGCGGGGGCTAGCTGCGGGGGATCAGGCCAACCTTACAGCTTTGCTTACTGAACACTTCGGGCAAGACAGCGACGAGAGAATTCCTGATAATGTGGTTACAAATAATTGCCCAGATGTATACAAAACAAGATAGGTGACAAGCAGTGTTATGTAAGGGGGAACAAAAAGACTCCGGGTCCACCATGAATAGGCATTGTCTAGTGAAGGTGTCTCGGCACTATGTTGCAGTTCACTTGATCTGTCCAATAACAACTCTATACATTTACAACATAATAACTTTTGAAAGACTTAAGTCCACACATTGAAACCTCAGAAACATAATGAACAGACTATGTTTGACCATCAGGCCAAATTTCAGCCTAATCTGAAAATCTCTTCATAGTGGTTGCTATGGCCTTTTGATTCACCCTTCTATTGATTTCCCTGTGGTTTGCTTGCTCCGCATGCTTGAATAGCCCCAAACTTTAAAGCTCTCTTTCTCACAATTTAATACCAGTAACCTCCCTCACCAGCTCTTTTCATTCACTAAATTGAAAGGGTTAGGAAGCTTCAATTTGGACAAGTAATATACCATTTTAATGAGGAGAACTTCTTCTTTCATAAGCAGATGAAATCAGGAAAATAATTTTTTGCGACTTTTTGGTGGTTTTGTGGTGCCGGGTCACAACTTTCCTACTTATTCATTTTCAGTTTATCAATTGTTGTCCCTTTTTCAATATAAACCGAATATTAAACTAACTGACCTCATACTTTGAACCAAATGTTGTTTCAACTTGGCATGTTCATCCAATTAAATTCATTAAAGTATAAATTAAAGCTGATAGCGTGCGGTATCATTCATTACAAATCCCACATCACTACATTGGGCATCTATGTATCGAATAGATTTGATGTAATGAAACTACTTTGAAACATTTTTATGTTATTGGTCAGTGAGTAATAGTACCATGATTATTACACATAAACTACGAAAGAAAGAAATAACATTTCTTGTTGGTTCATTCCATCAAGCATTATTTTCCACCTTGGAAAATATAAAATCATTTTGTGGTCAATTCACAACGTGTTTGTGTATTTCACATAGATAACCTTACATGGTCTACCTTAGATAACAGTCGCAAACAATCTGCATCATTACGACAATTTAAGTATAAATATAAACAATATCTCTGCAATTCTAAATAGTCATATCAATTTAAATACAATTATTATTATGTTTCAAATCGCAATTATGTTATCATCGGGTCAATTTAATCTAATTATAAAACCAGACATTTGAAGGGAGAGTCCACCCTGAGGATGGGTTTACTTCGCCTTTACTTGGCCACACACATTCTCAGGGTGGACTTCCCCTTCATTGCTACCGGGGCTAGACTCGATAAGCTTCGCTTTTTCTAGCCCCATCTACATTACTTACTTTTTTTATGTTTTAATGTTGATGTTTTGTTAACTGATGTAGATTTTCATTGTTCGTTTATGCTTATGTATCTGTTTTTCATTTGCTCTATGTGTCAAATGTGTGCAATGTAATCTGTTACCTTCTATGTTTACTGGTTTTTAATGTGGAAAATAAATGAAATGAAATAAAAATGAAAAAAATAATTGTTATAGAAATATATATTTTTCATTTCACGTATTCAGTTTCATATTATTAGTTCAATATATAAGGCATGATATTTCAATCAAGGCATGATCATTCTTGGAAAAAGTTTTATCACAGATTTATGACAAAGAAAGTGATATACGTGTCACTTACAGTGAATAATTATCATTGTATTGCTTCATACATTCATATACATTCAAACACACATATTCTATTTAAAATCAAAGTACTTATAAACTTTTGAAAATATATGCTAAAAACTCAAGCTAAAAAAGATAACGCATGTTACACATCTTTGCTGAATTCATGATTAGGCTCACATCTTATGTACCAACATTTTTTTTTGTTCAATTTCTGTTATTAAATGATAATGAAAAATAAAATGGATTCTATAAACTGTACTATGGTATAATACGTTTAAGGAATTTCCGTCCATTGCAAAATACAACATTACATAAAGGAATGTTAATCGACTACCTTGTAAATGCCATGATGAATAAAGTGAAATAAGAACAAACACAAGCGTATAAGACATACATATAACACAAAAACAAGATAATACATCATATCTATGTCGGAAGTTGGATATTTGTAAAAGTTTTTTTTGTACATACATGATCTATTGTCGAGGACGACAATGTTGCAAGCGGGGAAGATGTCGGAAGTTGGAAATTTGTGAAAGTCTTTATTTTATGATGTTTAAGTTTAAAGCAAATTTATATTCTGCTTTCAATTAAGTGTTAAGGATCGAGGTTAGATCGGATGTTTTTTCACTTGGAAAATTCCTTTTCCATAGTATGATGTGACCTGCATAGCTGAGTCAGGTGTTTAGTTCCGTTATACGCTAGATTGCGTAATGACATTAGGCCAATTGGCAGTGACATTCCTTTTTTTATTGTATGCATGAATTAGACCGTATGTTAACGTACGTACGTACATACGCGGCATGGGCGAGTAGTTCTATCTTGGGTGTGGTTAGCTCAGACACCAATTGAGCATCCACATGCACGGACGTGTTCTAGGTCAGGCAAGCTCTGGTTTTGGAGATTCTTCGGGTATGTGAATTTATACTTGTAAATGTATTTTAATCTTAATTGAGACATTAAGAAGTTATTTAGGATTCGGAACAGAGTTTGTATAGTATTTTGCATTTGGTTAATTGGAGTGCATGGATGACTTTTTGCTACAATTTCTATGTCGTGTGTAAACGTTTATGAAACTTCTTTCGATGTAACAAGTTCATAGCTATCAGTGAAATTGCAAATGATATTTGTTGAGATTGAGAATAGTCAGTGAAATCACTGTTGTATTTGCTTTGTTAATTATTTCATGTTTAATAATAACAAGTGCAGAAACTTGCTTGTTTTTAGTAGTTGAAGAGAATTATCAACTCAGTTAGTTTTTGTAGTTATGAACGTAGAGGGCAGCATTTTATACACAAAGATGGCGGCGCCCATGAATCGTAGATACCGATTTAGGGTATGAGAGTGTGTTTTTGGAATATAATCATAGATATTGAATCTTGATATAGTTTTTCCGTAGATAACATGTTACATTGTATATATTTAATACTTAGTGTATTTTCAATGTAGGTTTCCATGGTTACGGGGGTATTGACTTTTCATTTACAGCTGGGAGATATGGGACTACAGCTGGTCCAGGCCTACATCATACATGTAAGGTGATGTCTGCGTTCTGCTCGTAACAGTGGCGGGTAGAGAGTGACTGTGGAGTTTGCAGTCTGGTTGTTGCAGCTTGTTGCTTCACATTCGTTTGACCTTGGGTAGGCATCTTTTGATATTGGTTTGATATGTTTAATTAAACAGTGATCCTTTTGATGTTTATAATGCAGTATAGTATGGTAATAATAATGAGCTTTTTGATTAATGCTTTACTATGTTTTGTAAATGTTTTCAAATAATATTATAAAGGATGATTTATTGAGGGAATGGATTGATTCTTTATCAGAGGGTTTGATAAGATACTGCACTTTATGGAGTTAAGCGTAATTTTATTCATATCTTTTATCTGGTTGATGACTGAGATGTTTTAATGATTAAGATGCCTTAATGATTAAGATGCTTTGATGATTAAGATGCTTTGAATATTTAGATAAATATTATTTGATTATGAGGAATCTCTAACTAAAGTACGAGACACACATATATTGTTTGTAACAATATATGATTATTCAATGACTATAGAAGTTTGTTTGGTTTTTATACAATACATGCATATTGAATATGTATGTCAACGATGATATTGAATTATTTGAATCTGTAATGTGATACAAGTGATTTATCACCGATTTTATCTGTATCTTTACAGGGTTTTTTGTTACGACACAGAATAAACCTCATAGACCTTAATCTGCTGTCCTGTCTCATCATTGAAACTACCGGTCCCTAGCAAGGTCCAACCCCCACCCACGACATCTACATAACATACACATGTTATATCGGTTCTGTAAGCTACGCAACTTATCAGCTTTCGTATTACACCTTTCTTTAGACCTATCTTGGAATGCATGATTCACTTATAGGTAACAGTATTCTTTTGTGAAAAAAAACATTTTCTGAATTTGTTAATGAGAATGACATTGGATATTCATATTACTAAATTCTACCAATTTTCCATTCATATTCTCATAATCGATTTCATTATTAGGACAAATTGAAAGTGACACGAGTTAACCATTCAACAAAATACATTTATATAAATAAGGTCACTGCTTTCACTTTCTTTTGTAGTTGTATCAAGTATTTTACACAAGTCCTTATGATCTGTCATGATTACAACTTGCACATTTCTGCACTTGACATGGACACCTTCAAACACTTCACTTTTTGAATCAAGTTTACTTGAAGGCACATATCTTTTCCTCAATTATGTATTTTGTAAGATACGCCTTCCAGGATTTAGATGTTGTTCAGACTGTATATGCATATGAATATCAGCATACTAATGATCTTGTTTATACCCAGGGTAGCCTTATCAGCATCAATTCTGTTCTTCCTGAGGGCCCTGCAATTATATTTTCACAAGCTGCAAATGCTACGTACCCACTTACACCTGGGTAGAGTGTGGCAAATGTGGATTAATGTCTTAGGATTTGAACCCACAACCCTTAAATCTAAGGAAGCATGCTTAGATTTCTTCACAACTTTAAAAAAAACCGCACGTATCACGTACGTGTTTGTAAGCAACTATCACACGAGTTCAAGATGGATAGAGGTCTCCCTCAAGGTAGTATATTGAGTCTCACACTCTTTAACATAATGCTGAACGATATCCCAGCAGATCCTTCGAGAAAAATGTCCCTGTATGCCGATGATTGTGCAATATAGACCTCGCGCAGCAATATTCCTTTCATTACCAAAAAAGATGCACAATTATATTGATTTCCTACATAGATGGTTCACGTCCTGGCGTCTCCAACTATCCCCAAAGAAGACTGTCCCCCTACTTTTCACTAAAAGTACCAAAACCCATGATATAAGCCTTACTTTAAACAAAATACCATTAAAATGTGAAAATACACACCGATTTCTAGGTATAATATTTGATTAAAAACTCACGTGGACCCAGTATATAGATAATATATCCATTAGATGCAAGAGAAAAATTAATATTTTAAGATGTTTAACTGGCACTTCATGGGGCAGTTCATCTAAGTCCTTAATGTTGGTTTCTAGAACTTATATTCGACCCGTTTTGGACTTTGGGTGTGAGGCCTACTTCACATATTTACAGATGGTTCCAAACTCCCTAAAGAAGGACGTTGCTCGTCAGCTTTCTGCGTACCTTACTTCTCTTACCACAATCAAAGAGATTGTCAGACGGTATATCCTCTTATAGAGCCAAACTAGCGGGTATAATGCTGGCCCTCAATTATTGGCAACAGCATTTAGATACTTTATATGTAGGAACAGTTGTTTTCAGCGACTCATTAAGTGCTTTAGTAGCTATCAAAAACAAAAACGAAGAACATTTTATATCAGAAATACTTGTTAGCTTATCCCACCTTAAATTAAGAAAAAAATAATGTTAGCTTTGAATGGATTCCCTCCCACTGTGGTATAACAAGAAATGAATATGCAGATTTTTAAGCTAAGGCAGCCCTCAATAAACACATTGAAATAACAAACTAACTAAATATCTCAGAAGTTAACGGCATTTTAGAGAGGCATTTTACCGAGCTGTGGCAATCAAGATTCTCCCAATACACACTACAAAACAATCCCAAGATCGGTTTCACAAACCTGTAATTGCAAACTAGAGCAGGCAAAAGAAAAGGTAATACGCCGATAACGACTAGGATACATCAGTCTTAACGTGGATCTAGGCCGAATGGGAATACATCCAACTGGACACTGTAACTCGTGCCAAGAAGTAGAAACCGCTGAACACTTTATCGCAAAATGCTCGAAATATATAATTAAAAGAGCCATGCTACTCGCTTAAACAAGCTGTATAAATCCTGAAGAAAATGATAAGACTCTTACATTTATCAGATGCTAACGTTCAGAATGATTTATACCGATTCGTTCAAAGAACGAAAAGTTTCAACCCAAAATGAGCATCTACAGGGGCATTTACCTTTCTTTTTTTTTTCTTTTTTTGCATAATAATTCACAAAAGCCCATATTTTATTTCTTCCCGTTAACCCTAATAAGGCCGGGCTATTTGAGTTTTTAAGAGGAACATGTAAGAAGATTAGCATGAGGGATGAGGAGAAGGATTAGGATGAGGGATGGTTAACCCTAAAAAGGCCGGGCTATTTGAGGTCTTAATACGACCTGGGGGGGGGGGGAATATGCCCCCATAAGATATATATGAAGTATATAGAATACTATAGCAATTTCATTTTTTTGAAAAAATTACTCATTTGCATATTTATGGTAAATTATGAAAATAAGGTCAACAATTTGATATTTTACCCATAAATCATATATTTTTCATGTTTAAGCTTTCTTTTCCACTACATATATTTGTTAAGACCATTTGGAAAAATGCGACCAAAACCTTTGGGAGAGCCAGATTATTCCTTATGTTATCTCTTGTTTTGATAATTTCTTATGTATTTCAATGTTTTTTTAATTTAATTATTTTGATGTTTTTGTTATTTTATTTCATTTCTAACTACAATTCAACTATTTTTACCCCAAAAACATACACCTAACCTTTAAACAAGACCAAATAACCAATGTTTTATCTCTTTTTAGGAAAAATGATATTTCCATATTTTTTGTACATAAATCACGAAAATGAGCGATTTTCGGGCCGACAGGTTAAAACAAAAGGTCACGCGATTTGGTAACGGTAGGTCCGATTAAAAAAAAAAATGTTTTAAAAGATGCGCAAGACTCAAACGAATAAAGTCATTAAGCGGCGGGGCGTCATCCGTATGTGTTCCCGAACAATCAGAAACATCGCGGAGGGGGGGGGGGGGGGGGGGGCTAATGGCACCCCCGGCCTTGTTAGGGTTAAAAGTTTAAATTATCCGATGCAATCAGTAATAAAAATATCACTTTATTCTTTATTTGTTTAGATTAAAAGTTCATTAAAGGTTGCGAGGTCGCGCGAAACTAATTTCACCGGAAAGAACCTTCTTGATTTTAAAATTATCGATCAATTCCTTTCCACTTTCGAGTTTCAAGATTATTAAAGTATCCCAAAGGGAGCCCCCTGTCTACACCCGAGAGACAGTACGGTGTCTTAGAATGGATAGGACTACTGGGTAACCTGCAGGATACATAATTTTGTTCTTTGTTGCAATGACGACCTTCGTCATTGCCTTGTTTTCGTTGACATTCTGCCCCATTAATATTCTCCTGGTTTTCCCTATCGTCCAAAAATCCCTTTCGTTTTGCACATAGTGCTTGTTATTCCTAGTTAGGTGCTTTCCTCATGTCCTTTTCCTTTCAAATTTCATAGGCATAGTCTCTAACATCTCTTCATCTCTTTTTCGATTTTAGAAATCACTCAAGCATAACCGTCCAGGCGCCATTTTGACCGTTTCTGGTCCATTTTAAGGCCTTTCTATCTTCCTTCCTATCTCCACTATCCTATATCATACAAACTTCTAACAAATTCATCTAGATAATCTAAGAGATGTTCTTTAATCTGCGATGCATAACCTGCCCTTCAAAATGCCATCTTCATACTCAAAATTCAAATCTGAAACCGACTCCATCAAAAATCGCTAACATTCTTGAAAAATTGTCCCCTAAATAATCTAAAACTGCCATAACTTTCTCATATAAATTCCGTTTTGTATTTAAATCTCACAGTATCTTTATCTCATAATTGCAGATAGCCATGCTAAATGTCACGCTCTAATGGTTCTGCAAAACATAAATAGCGCCCTCTAAATTGGCTTTCTTTCTGAGGCCGTATCTCAATGATGGCTTGGCAGACCCGTACCTTTTTTTGGATTTAGATACTTGAAGATATGCCCTTTCCAGCCATATACAAAATTATATACCCTATCACTGACCAAATTTGAGAAAATTGCCCTCCAAATTCGCCATTTTCAAGAAAATTCCGAAATAACTTCAACTTGCTTTAAAATTGCGATCATTATACCTACATCAATGAAACCTTACAGAAACATGTATCGATATACGTGACAACTGTTTGCTAAGTTTAGTAAAATTCGAATATGTCAGCGCAAAGTTATCGCCCAAAATGATGAATTTACTATGCATTACGTAATAGCGCGTTTTATGCGTGCAATACATTGCGCACAGTAACAATGGTGCCAAACTGACCGCAATGAAGTGCCCTTTCGAATGATACCAAGTATAGTAAAGGTTTACACAGAAAATTGTGAGTAAATCGCATTTGAACAAAGGTCACTACACGAATTTTGCTGAGTTTCCGCCCGAATCTAACACGTATCGGCTATAACGTCATTTTTTAAGACTGCTTTTCTCCCCTTAAACGTCCTTTTTTTTTCCTTGAAAATTTGCAGTGACATGCCGAGTTCCAATACGCAGGGCACCTCGTGGCGAAATTTTGGAAATTGGTCAAGGGGGCCATTTAAGAAGCCATTTTGTCCTATAAATCTATTTTACATCACGTGTTTCGATAGGATTATCATAGAAAAAAAAAGAGTGGTTTACAATTACAACCATGAAATTCTCTTTCTAATGATACCAAATACGGCCTATAAAAAGACATAAAGAGAGAGGGAGAAAACTATTTAACTCCGGTCATAATACAGATCCTGTACATTTTCCGCCCATGCATTACACGCATTGTCTATGGGGCATATCGGGTTCACGCTTTTGGCCCCCAGAACGATCTTGATTGCAATGACGAACATGCACCAAATCCCATTGGTTTTTGCACGCAGTGCTTGCGAGCCCTTTCTAGGTTCTTTCCCCTATCCCAATTTCTTTCAAACTTCGTAGGCATAGTCACTACCATCCCATCAAGGTCACTGTTGAGGCCTTTCTTTCGCCCTACCTTTCTCCAATATCACAGAAGCTACAGATTTCGTACAAATTGCTCTGGATAGTCCGAGAGAAGCTCTTTCGTTTGACACGTAGAAACATGGCGTCATTGCACGCACATCGTTCTGTCACGATTGCATTTCTAGTTTTCTTCTTCTTTTCATTAATAAAAGGATAGAATTTGACAAAGGAGAAAAAAGAGAGTGAGAAGCCTATAATTGTTATACTGTTATCAACATTTATAAAAAAAAAAAATAAAAAAAAAACGAAGAAAGAAATTAATAGTAAAAATAAAGGCGTCGGTGATTATGGTCAGTTCTTGACTGATTGCCATTACAACAATAAACAACAACTACAACGATGACTTACGTGACCGTCCACCTGATTTTGTGACACTGTTTCAGTGATAGGTATAGCTGTATTGACGTTACTCTGCTCGACAGGGCTGTGATCATACACGGTTAAGTCTTCCATCCCTCTTCTCACATATTTGTCTATCACAGGTTGGGTATCATGTACTGTTGTAATTGTGTTAGGCTGATGTCTGGATGGGGCTTGATCCTGTTCAGTTAAGTTTTCATTAACTCTTCCTACAGATGAATTGTCTGTTTTTGCTTCTTCCTTTGGAGGCCTTCGCTGGTATAATTGAAATGTGTGATACGCAATTTTATATGTAAAAATTCTTGTATTTGCACAAGCCACTGGATGACGCAATATTTCAAATGCACATGGAGACAAAGAAAATCAAAATTAAGATGGAACAGTTCGTCAACAGGCCTACTTAAAAAAAAAGATGTTCAGTGGAAATAATATGCAGATTTCCTTCTTCCTTAATGTATTTTGTTACTCACACAAGTTTACATGTATTCAGTATTAACTGTAAAACATTACATCAGATAATGATTACTTGATATTCTCAGATTGACCTCCAATAAATAATAAAACTTAAGTTTGCTCCACATACAGTACCCCCAAAAAATATTGATACAATAACAAACATACTAACCTCTCCGAAATAGAGTCCAAGTGATTCATGAGTTGGATTAGTATCAAGTTTATTTACCGTATCTGTAATTTCTGATTAAAAAACAAACAAACAACAACAACAACAAACTTTTGAAAGGTAAGAAATAAAGCACATCAATTTAGCCTAAACCTAATCGAGACCTTATCAGTAATTTGTACTAGTCATACCCTTCAATTGAGAGCAAAAGGGCAATTCTCGCTACCCCAAATAGCGATTCTGCCGAGATCCGGGGAAAATCCTGAAAACGCGCATTGCATTATGGGATAGCTTTTCGACATTACAGCTTCCTGTGCAGGCGCTATATTACTAGGCGCGATAGCGCGAACGTAAAACGCCGTCGCCACACAACGTGTATGCACCGAATATGTCGTCTGCTCGGTCTTGTTTTGTTTTCGCAAATATTTCAACGTTTATTTGAACATTTCATTCGTTGTTTTTTGCGTCTTTTGACATCAGTGACGATGGTTTTCTTTTGTACAAATTACACTGATTGGCATCGATTTTAGCGTGCGTGAAAACTCTGCACAGCGAACACAGGCGCTAGCGCCAGCGGGATGGGACTCTATACCGGAAGTTGTAGTGACGACCCGAGAGAGTGAAAATTACCTCGTCTCGCGAATTTCGAGATTTTCGTACCTATTTAGGGTAGCGAGAATTCAAGCTCAACCGTTAATGGAAGTATTTTGTATGATAGATCGATTATAAATCGATTACAAAGATTTCAAAATAAGTTTATAAAAATGAAATTTAATCTGTCTAAAATAACAACGGTTAGACCATTTTTATTGAGTTTAAAGTGGCAAACAATTGAAGAAAGAATAAAGTATACATTTTGCATTATGGTTTTTAAAATATTGAATAGCCAAACACCTGAATATCTCTTTCGTTTGTTATTAATCAGGCCATTAATATATACCACCAGGTATGCAAAGAATAGTAAATTAGGGAGACAGTTCGAATAATGACAATACATTGTAACCAGGTCTAACAAGATTTCAATTGATTGAATTTAGCAAACGAACAAGAGAGGGAAATGTCGATTGTTTGTAGCGCTGAGTTCTGCATCGTTGTAGGGACAAATGATCGGAGTTTCTCAAGCTGCGGCAAGTAATCACATGGCGCGG
>JAVYIG010016124.1:0-32608 GCA_035222895.1 Strongylocentrotus droebachiensis | reverse complement strand
GCTCTAGCTAGAGCGGGGTATTATTAGAAAGCAAATTTTTGTTTTACTTTTGCCTTGGATTTAGACCCGTTTTGACTTTTGGATTTTATAATGAAGCCAGGAATTTCAGCTGTCTGATGAAGACTTGTCTCTAACAGTTAGACACCCTATGCATTTTATTTTTAATCAAACAATGAATCCCGTGGACTTTTTGGTAAGCCTGCAAGGTCTTAGACCCTCATTTTATTTCTAGAACCAACATAACTCTAGATCTAGATCGAACTCTCGTATACTTAAGATCTAAACTTTTGTTTGTTGCTGTTTGTGTCGCTATTTTATAAAACAAATAACGCACTTGACCCTGTTGTGCGATACGTAAATGCAGTGTTCGCTCGGTTTCTTCAGATGGTTCGCACTGTCAACTCGCCGCAAGCGGCTCGTTGCACAGAGCGGCACCAATCTAAAGAAACCTCGCGCGTACTGCATTCACCGCTATTGCACTCAGGGACGTGCGTTATTTGTATACTAGTAGAGTCGTTTACCAGCTACATGTTCTAACCAAATTGTTCTACATTTCTGCAATAAATATATGATTATCAACAATTTTGCATTTTGCGTTCAGCCCGTGTCTTTTCGTGCCACTACATTTCACTCAGCTACCTTATCATCTCAGATTGCTTACAAGGATAAGTCCCAGTGAAAAAAACACATGGGGGCTTGAGGCAAATTAGCCCCCGAAATGCCAAAAAGAGCCCAGAAAGTCATAAAAGAGCCCCCCAAAATTTGCATAAAGTTCAATGCAAAACAAATTTAAGAGTGTTATTTTCATGCAAGCACGGTTGAAAAGTAGCCCCTGAAATGTTTTTAATAATTTTTTCCCTGATGGTTCCTACCATTGTTCTTACCCTCTCCCTTCCTTTCTCTAACACATGTATTCAGGGAAGTTACCGTTGCATCCATCAGCTTGCATTCCAGTTTGAGGGATTCTGCTGCAACCTTGGTCCCAGCATCACGGCATGGACTACTCTCATCAGCAGACAGTTCTACACAACGTGGAGCTGAGGTTGGCCCGCATCCGTGCAGCCCTGTCGGAACTCACTGATATTCAGACGGAGCTGCAGAAAAATGCCACTGAGGTAACGAGAGTACTGTTTAGTCAATTCTACAGTTACATTTGTTTCTTATTAAAATTGCTTGCATGTACATGTATTTCACTCACCCACTGACATTTATATTTTATTATTTTTTCCAAATGGAGGTGAAGGGAAAAGGCCTGTAACATACAGTGTTATTATACATGTACTTATAATTATCACTTGGGCAATATTGCTCTTCTTGTGTTACTTTTTCTTGATATCTTAATGTTATCCACCGTATGAATTAATCAAAGAAACATTGGAATCAATGCATAAATCATCATAATCATGGAAGTCCACACAGAGTTGTGTTTCAGTCAACAATTTTATGATTGTATGTCACTCTTGCAAAAAAGAATGAATATTTGAACTACATTTGAATTATTTAGAAGAAATCAAAACACAACATATACATGTACATGTTTGCAAACCGTTGCAACCGTTCCCTTTTTTTCATGCAAAATACGGCATTACTTTTTCCCCTAATAATTTTTTTTTTTTCTATCGCATACCGGTAGTGTGTTTTTATTGGGTACAATGTGCATTTTGTGTGTTTACGACTGTACGTGTGTTGTGTTGTGTTGTGTTGTACATGTACATACATGTTGCATTGGTGAGTTTGCAATATACAATATCAGTGCGCGCAGTAATAAATTGCACAGGTACTGTATCAATACCATATTGCGTTTGTGTTGTAAAATTGTTTACAAGTGTTTAACTACAGCCAAGTAGACTCTAGCAAGTCCGTCAACTAGTCAACTTCTCTGCCGTCTTAAGCCTTCAATGGAAGGTGTAGAATGACTCAATACGATTAGTCTTTATAAACAATACATGTACATTGTAATATTTTCCTTTTCAAAACAATATTAATACAAACAAAATGTTGACAGTAAATGAATAAAATGTGATAAAATGAAAAATACCCTTACACAAAGTGTGGGTCACAAACATACATGTACATGTAGCTTCAGCCAAAAAGAAAAAATGTTATTGAATGAAAATTGAAGCAAAATATAGGATTACAGAAAATAATGATACTGTCAAACCTGTCTATAGCGACCGCCCAAGGGTATTGTTGACCGGTTCCTTTAGTACATGTTTCAATGAGAAACCATTTTCAAGGGAAACAAAAAATGTGGTCTTTGTAGACAGGTGTTCACTAAAGCAGGTTTGACTGTATACATGTATGTAAAAGGCTGGGCATGGTGGCAAGCAGAGCTTGGACAATGTAGTTTGCATATCAAAAGAATCATTGTGTTTTCCATAACACTCTGTGACAGTGGATAAAACACGTCATACTACACCGCAGCCACAGCTGGTGCTCAGCTACATGTACATGTACAATTGACATGTACATGTACATGTAATGTACTTCGACATGAAGCAAAACCCTGTATACCGGTATATCAATTTAGTATACTTACCCATATACATGTACATGTACATGTACATGTGCTTTCCACATTGAAATGAAACTGTTCTACTGGTAGTTTGTATATTTAATTCTACCTCTAGATCTTAATCTCCTCAGTAATAAAACTATTTTTGTGATACAATGAGCACTGTACACATAACAATCAAACGCTGCTCATAGGTGAACTGTCATGCCATGAATGACAGAATCCTGTAGATTATCTGCTTATAAATGTGAACAACATGGACTTCCTTTTAGGCTTTCCTAACAGGATATGTTGTGAAATAGCCTCCTCTGCCCCAAAAAAATCTGAATCGAAAGGAATATTTCACTTTTGACTTGGGGCCACATTAGTTGAGTTCTGGGAAGAAGTTTAAAATAATTTGTGAGCGTTATCATTGTGTTATGCAAGTGTGGAAGAACATCAAATAAAAAATGTTCCCTGAAAATCATGGCTCTTCAAATGCCTTAATATTCTAAATATGACATGTAACGGCATAACAAATCGGGACAGATTTTTATGCCACATGTTCGTGTAGTCCCATATACATGTACATCTTTTTGTGTACAGTGCTTGGAACTTTACCAAGACTGAGCCAAATTTCTTATTATTTTGATGATTCCAGAACCTTGCAGTACACACCAATACTTACATGTACATGTATATGCTAGATGATCAACCTTTTCTGATTGATTCCACGTTTCTTTCACAATGCAATCGCATGACCAGAACTCAACTTTATCTTTAAGAGTGCAGACTGTGCAGTGCACTTTTTATAAAACATGGCACTACTTGTAAAACATGGCACATGTGAACTAGCTTTTTAAATATTTTTCATACATGTATTTCAGGGGTAAGGACAGTAATTCCCAAAATACAATTTTTTTTCAGGGGTCCCAAAATTTGGATTGATATACCAATAGGAATTAGACCGAGCCCATCACTGAATAGTTTTAAGAGAAATTTATTTATTACAACAATACTCAAAATTGCAATAACCTACAAATTTAATATTTATCAGACGGATCAGTATGTGTTTGTATGTGTGTACTGGAGAGAGTGTACAGGTGTACAGTACATGTACATCTACATGTATGTGTGTAAGTACATTGGTTTCCTTTTTTTCCCTCTTTGTGTCAGCAGTCCCATAATATATTTTCTGAATCCCTACCCACTTAATCAATCTCTCCTGTTTCACCCCCTATGATGTCAGATACAAATTACCTGTATGATTAATAAAGTTGAAACTGTAATCCAGTTTTGAGCCAAAATCATGAATAAACCATGAATTCCATCTAATATTTGACATTTTACCCCACATTTGGTATCCCTCATTGATATCTCCTGTTATACTCCTACAGTGTACATGTTAGCAGAAAATGCCTTATTAGGCACGATCGGTTGATTGTAACCAGATTATGCCACAAACATCACGAGACCACATTATTTTATTATAAACATTCCATCCAGGATATCCTTAAATCCAGGTAAAAATGGGAATACATTGCCAACATGATGTAACTGAGATGCAGTAACTGAGAAGAGCCTCATTAGCACAGTGCCCTGCTGTTTAGAGTACAGTGTTTACTGTTTGGCATATATAGTCACTGAAGTTTAGCAGCGTGAGTTTGCTGTCAGAAAGTTTTCATAGGATTTTTATCTCATTCAAAGTTAGATTTTCTTTGGGTGTTTTACATGCCATGTCTTTGATCTTTTTATTCTGTTAGTCGGTGTATTCATTTTTCATTTATTTCCAGATTTTGTAAAAGATTCTCTGAGCCAAATTGCTCTTCATTTCTGTTTATAATTTGTTTGGCAAAGATATGCTTGTTCAGTTTTATTTACTGCTATGGACTAAAAAGAATTTTGATGTCAAGTATTGAGGTATCCCACCGCTGCCACCATGATGAGTTTGAGAGTCTTAGTAATGGTAGATAACTCAGGATAATAGAGAGTCGGCAGACTGGTTTGTTATGGTAGACATGTCGTTTATTCAACTTCAACGGATACTGCATATTCGGATATTGCATTTTGTAACAGATTCAATTTTCTTTTCTTTTTTCTGACTTGCCTTTTGTCCTTGCGAACAAGAGATTTCATAATATTTCTGAACACTTATTTCCTCTTTCTTTGCAGTCCAAGCACGACATCCAGGCCAACTTCAGTCGCCAGCTAGAGAGCCTACGCACCCGAGAGGTTTACCTGCTCAATCAGGTGGACACACTGCTTCAGGTCAAGCAAGAGCACCTTCATCTGCAAGCAGACAGCTTGAAGAAGGAACTCGGAGCTCTCCAGGCACTGCAGGAGCACGCTAGGTCAGCCAGGAAAACCGTTGACTTGCAAGACATCGAAGGCATCATGAAAAGGTATCGTCACTTGATCATTTCACTCTTCCTCACATGCCTTGTCAAAGCCAGAGCTGCCAACCATTATGTTTTTTCCTTCAAATTACGGTAGTGCGTTTTTGACTTTTTGCTTCATAAAATACTTTTTTTTTAAATTATGTATTTTTTTAAAAAATTTATTGTTACATACCGCACGTCAAACAACCGCCCTTAAATGTTGATTTGATCACAAATTCAATAGAAAAATAAGTTTAAAACATACTTTCAAAATATTTCAAATATTCTCAATAAGAATGAAACACTGAATACCAAAATAAATACAAAAATACCTACTTGTAAATAAACTATAGGTCCTAATATGGAAAAAAAACAGCATGAGGAATGGACTTTTCTGCATTGGAAATGTGTCGTGTGTGGTTGTAAGTTTCATTTTGATGAATTCCTTTTTTTTTGCTTGAATTTTTTTTTGGGGGTCGCACACTCGCACAAGGTTGGCAGCTCTGCTTGTCAAAGCCTTACAGTATGTTGACAACCATGTGTCTGAAACCAGTCTGGTCCCCTCACCCTTGTATGATTTCAACCACATGGGTGCCATTTGCTAATCCAAAGCCCTTGATAAACTTCAATTTTTAATTTCCTCATACTCTAAAACCATCCGTCCATCCGTCTTATGCTACATGTACATGTAGTCTCTCCTGATAACATATCCATCAAAGGTTGATCTTATTTTTCAGATTCCATGTTTTCCCTATCATGTCCATTATTTATTCATATGAGTTTCATTTTATCAAGGACACTCGTAACATTCTGCTGTTCTACCGCATTTCCATCCTCTCCCATCTATTTTTTAATATACACGTATATATATTTTGTTTGTTTGTTTGTTAGCACTTATGGTTCACCTTTCACTGGCATACATCAGCACCGACCAAATATATTGGTTTAGAGATTATATCTTGAACTTGTTATTCAATGACTTTACAACATGAGCAAACTTATCTTTCTCAGTGGTTAGCATTTTCTCTTCAAAGTGTTTTACGATAATAATAATAATAATGATCTTTTAAATTCCACTCCAAATTTTATTAAACCGAAACGGAAATTCTTTTTGCCCAATTGATCGTGAGCCCGGCAGCCACTGAGCAGCGCCAGATCGACGTTGCTCTATCTCTTATTTTTGAACGCCAAACAAGGTAGCAACAACTCCCATCTTTTAACGTCTTTTGGTATGCCGCGGCCGGGGTTCGAACCCACGACCTCCCGGTTGTGAGGCGGACGCTCTACTGACTGAGCCAACACTCCGGTCACATATCTGTGATATTTGACTCTTTTCTTTTTATTGAACCATGCTTGCAGATTTCAACAATTCCAACTTGAACCTGAAGAAAGTGGCGCCCTAGAGTTTGTGAGTGATCCCAAGCACCTCAAGCAGTCCATACTTTCCTATGGAAGCATCAACCCAAAGCGTTTCTGCCCTGCCAAGGAAGATGCACATGTCAAACCCGGACAGGTCTGTGCTATTTGTTTAATTATTCCATGTCCAAATGTCCAAACACATTTAAAGCCCCACTGTAGCTACTTGCGCCCTCTATATAGCAAACAATGCCTAATCGGTGCCTGTTGGTCCCCCATGATCCCCTTTTTCTTATGTTAATTGAGAGCTGATTTGATGAGATAACCACCTGTCAGTGACCTTGCAGGGTGGTCTAATTCCCCTGGCAAAACTAGTACAGACGTCAGCTCCGATGAACAACTTCACTAGCGGAAGGTTATCATGAGTTTCTCGTAATAAAAAAAAAAATGAGTTCAATAATCAATGTCATGTTGACAAATATCGCGTTCATAAAATGTATCAAATCCTATATTGTCTGTTTGGAGCCGTAAGGGCATTAATTCCTGTACATGTACCCTCCCGTGCCAAAAGTATTGCAACATAGACACACACATTACACAGGAGACAAATAATTGAAAATGAGTGCTGTTTTAATGAATATGTAGTGCATCATTTTTTATCATACTATCAGGCACATTTTATTGATATATCAATAGTCATTTTTCATGTAAGATTCACGAGTCTCTAGTATTTTGTTGGATATCCTCGCCTTCTAATGATGGCGCGCATCCTTCTTGGCATCGTCGCGTAGAGTCCTTGCAATCTTTCTTGGGTGATGCTGCCCCAGGCCCTGAAGATAGAGCGGACCAAACCTTCCCTCGTGGTTGGTCGGTCTTTGGTGTTGGCTCTCTTGATGTCATCCCACAGATTCTCTATCGGGTTAGCATCTGGTGATTGCGCCGGCCACTGCACCCTGTTGACGCCAGTTTCGTCATACCATTGGTCCATCCTGGCTGCCCTGTGTGCCGGTGCGTTGTCATCCTGGAAGACGAACGGGTGTTGCGCGTTGCCAAAGATGTTAGCAATGGATGGAAACAAGTGGGCGTCCAGAATATCTCGATATTTGGCGTTATCAATGTTCCCATCTACACAAATTTAACCACAAATTTAACGAATTTCATCATGTTGCAATACTTATGGCATGGGAGGGTACTTTAGCACAGAGTTAATACCCTTCTGGCTCTGAACAGACGATACATATTTTTTTTATTCACAGTACCGTGTGTGGTACATGGTAGGGGGATAGATGAAAATGTAGTCATTCAGGTTCTGAGAATGCATGAACTGAAAAAATGTAAAAAGAATATTATTAGAAAATGTGGTACTTCTTTAAATCGAGACCAAAGTGGCATGGTTTATTTTGTTGTTTATTTGTAGGATATTGATACTCTTTTGAATATATTTTAATAATAGAGACATGTCTTGTTTAGCCAGGTAGCCTTGCAATCATATCATTATCCGGCTTTCTTCCTACAGTGTATCCATTTACCTCATATCGAGGGGTCAGTGACACAAAGACATAACTCCATTTTGGCCATTTTGAGAAAAAGTGGTTTATGTGTCACTGAGCACTTGGGTCTTAAGGAGTTAAGTCTACTGTATGTTTCACTTGCCATTGACTTCAATGGGATGTTGGGTGGAGTTAAGTCTTTGTGTTTCCTAGAAAGCCCACATTTTTCTGAACATTTTGATATCAAATACTCATTTTAGCAAAATATGGAGTTTCGGCTTTGTGTCGCTGAATCCTCGATATATAAATGTATAAATGTATAAATCCACCTCTCCTTTACCTGTATTTCATCCATGTTTAGATCATGACCCCATTCAAGGAGTTTACTGAGGGTAAGGTTTGGCTGACACCAAAGGCTAGCTGTGGGACTGAAGATGATATTCAGCTCACTGTCTTCCCCATCTTCCAGGAGAAGCTGGATGCAGCCGGATGGCTGTCCAAAGAACAAGGTACAAAATCCGGTCTTCTTCAAACAGGATGAAAGTGATGAAGGGCATAGCATGGAGAGAGAGATAGTCATGTCGCATTTTGCGAGGGCGGTTAAAGGGATTGGGTAACTGTCTCAGATTCTGAAACAAAATCCTGTATTTAGCTCATGCTGCAATGATAATTATAAACCTTAAGGTCAGTCAGGAACCCCATGACTTTTACAAGCCTGTCTGATTATCGAGATATTTATGATTGGAAATCGAAATCGAAGTCCTCAGAGAGGACTTTAAGCCGTCGGTCCCCTGCTTGCTTACCTACAAGCATACAGCATACACACGCTTTCTTAGCAGTCGAGTAAAATAATCAAACCAAATAGAGTAGTCCATGGGTTAAAGGGATAGTTGGGTTGAGTTGCAGAGGGCGCTACACAAAATATTTGTTTTTGTGAGATGATAATAAAAAACTGAGTATCAAATTTGAAAGAACATACAATTTAAATTACAAAATGATCTTTGTTTGATCAAAATCGGTTCAAAGACGGCTGAAATATCCATAAATATATTGATTCCTAATATTTGTGGTGCCCCACAAATATTTAATAATTTGAACCAGCCGTTGAAAAATCGAAAATAGCGCCTGATACATATATTCCAGCCAATGCCGATGTTGGCTTTTCATGTTGGTTATAATACGCACAACCAACAGGCCCATGTATTGTTATTATTAATTACTCAATTAATTAACGGTCACCATATTTTTTTAAAGTTGAGCTAAATTTATCTGATCATTTAGCTGAATTTCACACATTTTTGGGTCTAAAATTACCTTCTTAGCAATTTTAGGTCCTAAAAGGGCACTAGAAATGTCATAAATAAGAATAAGAGCAATAACCATGCACTTTGAAGGCAAATGCAGTCTGAAACAAGAACTCAACTATCCCTTTAATGTTGATATGTTCTGCTCTTCCTTGAAGACCTTCCAGCCATGGAGACGTGCCAAAGCGAGAAGAGCGATGATGATGACCAAGACTCCTTCATCATGGTCCCTCAAGCTCAAGAATCTGACCAGAGCCCTCGAGCCATCCTGGCCCATTTCGCCAGTATCATCAACTCACCAGACGTCCAGTGGATCCGCAGCACCTCCAAGACCGACAGCGTTGGAGTGAGCCGCCACCAGCAGACCAAGCCTGCCTTCTAGTAAGTATTGCATAGGCTAACTTTGGAAGAACTCTACATACTTGTACCAATAATTTGCTAAGAACGTGTTTAGGACTTTCATAAAATGATGAATGATGTCTGTGACATTGCTTTTTGGAGTAAACTTATTACAGTCAAACACCTGCTTTAGTGATCCCCTGTCTACAGCAAGCACATTTTTTTGTTTCGCTTGAAGAATGGTTTCTCGTCGAAACATGTACTAAAGGAACCAGTCTACAAAGACCACTTTTTGTGTTTCCCTTGGGCGGTCGCTGTAGACAGGTTTGACTGTATTGCATCGGCTAACTTCGGAAGAACTCTACATATTCATACCAATAATTTGCTAAGAACGTGTTTAGGACTGTGATGAAATGATGAATGCTGTCTGTGACATTGCTTTGTGCAGTTAAAGCTAACCTTGAGCTCTGGTATGAGCATCGTATGTAAAGAGAACATGGTTATAATTCATTCTGGATTGATTGTTTGAACCAGTAAAATAAAAATAACCTCACAAAAAATTGCTGGAAAACATCTTCAATAAAAACCACAACTCTCATTTGCACATTGAGACCTGTGTTAAGCACATGGTGTCAGGCCTACTCACCTTGATGTCCTTATCTGTCTATGTTCATTACTCAGCCCCTATACATTTTCTACCAAAATCGTTTGGTGCATGTCATTTATTTGTAGTCTTAAACATACAGCTAAGTTTTGTTTGATTCTGTCTGAATTTATTTTTCACTTCTCCCCAGAACTCAACCTTCTCTTTAACTTATTTACATGATCTGAAGAATATTTGATCGTGTATGGGATTGAATGAATTAGACAAAGATCCAGGGGGATTTGTTTACCTAATTACTATATAAATTATCACTTTCTTTCTAACCATACAGCAGCCCATCAGGAACCAAGGGTTGGTTGAAGAAGGATCAAGCCCAAACTACCTGCCACCCTAGTCAGGTACCAGCCAAGGTAAACTAACTCCCATTGCTTTAAAGGTATAGACCAGTTCTGGTCATGCGATTACATTGTGAAAGAAACGTTGTGGAATCGATCAGAAAAGGTTGATCATCTAGCATATAAGTATTGGGTGTGTACTGCAAGGTTCTGGAATCATCAAAATGATAAGAAATTTGGCCCAGTCTTGGTAAAGTTACAAGCACTATACACAGAAAGATGTATGGGACAACCATACCTGCCAACCACTCCGATTTAGGCGGAGTTACTCCGCTTTTTTCATACCCACTCCGAATTCCGATTGCATGCCTCAAAACTCCGATTTTTTTTATTTTTTTTTAATTTTTAATTTTTTTTTTTTTTTTTTTTATAATTTTTTTTTATTTTTTTTTTTTAAACAATGCTTGTGCGATGACTGCGATCGTGGAAGCTTGTTATATTCTTCTTCTTCGTTGATTTCTCCATTTTTGAAGGACAAAATGGGTAAGACTCGTGCTGTTCATAATCAGAAGTATAAGAAAGAATACAAAAATTGTTTATGTGTGGGGCGAAAAGGTTGAAGGAAAAGGCCCATTTGCACCATTAAAATGGAGAGAAAAAAAAATAGACCCTAAAGTCCTGTGTACCCCCCCCCCCCCCCCGCCCCCCCCCCCCCCCCCTAATCTACGGGCTACTACCCCAATCCTCCGGTGGTTCGCGACCTCGTAGTCCATCCAGACAAATTTACTCCTAATTTCTCTTGTCTCAGGTTGGCAGGTATGGACAACCCTATATCTATCCAGTCTGGGTAGATATAATAATTTACTAAATACATCAATTAGTAGGCGGTTTCCCAGGAAAATTTGTATCATCATGTATTAGTCAAAACATATTCTTTCACATGATTGGTAATAAGAGCTTCCATTTTATTTTTAGAGAGGGGGCGTTTCCAAAACTGGTCTATACCTTTAAATCATACATCATCTCCTGTTATTATTTATTTGATAGTTTAATCTTCACAGCTTGCACATTATAACTATGTCGTTTGTTTGGGTCCAGACGGATTCATATACTTTGACACAGAGTTAATGCCCTTCTGATACCAAACAGATGATATCATCCTTTCTTTTAAACCATGTATCAATAGAACTTGACTCTCAAGAATTTCTGTTTAATAGGAAACATTGGTGAAATTGAAAATATAGAAACACTGTCAAGTCAAGTGTTGAAGAGAACATTTGTTGTACCATCAGATAGAGATCTCTTTCTTCCAGCATTGAAATTCTGCACAGAATTGTATCAAATCTGCCTAGTGGTGGTTTTAGTTTTAAGAATTGATGAGTTTTAATTGTGACATGAATTAACAGAGTATTTGGTATTTCCTGCTTCTGTTTTTTTTTATTGTACAGCCCATTGAAATAGAGGACCTGGCAGAGATGTCCTGTGTTCAGGATACTCCATCTGGAGCTCCAGGTCCCTGTGGCCCCAAGACAAGCCCTAGACCACGTACCCAGCGCAACCAGAAAAACACATGCTGTTCCTCCAAACAAACCCCAGCCAAGACCACTGATGTCAACATTGATGAGGTGTGTAAGGGAAATGAAAAGTGCAAGACCTTTGAGGAGTGTCTCTGCGATGACAACTGTGCAGATACCGCTAGGGGTGGCTTCAAGGGCGTGCCAGAGTCTTCCAAGAACCAATGGCTCGCCAAGAAGCCAGCTGGAGAGGAGAACATAGCTGTGGAGTCTAAGGATGCCCAACAAACCAGACCGGAAGAAGAGTTACCCAAAGAAGACTTTGTCAAAGAATGGCTCTCCTCAAAGACCACTCCTCAACAAGACTACGAGTCAGTGATCCTCGCAGCCTTCCTGAAATGGCAGCTAGAGGAGAAACCAGCCTGGTTGAAGAAGGATTCTGTCCAGCAGAAGCCAGACCCAACCTCTGTCAGCCAGTGGCTCTTCAAGAAAGCAGAAACTCAAGCTGAGCCGATGGTTGTCGACAACAAGAATAGCTCTGAGGATGCGCCTTTGAAGTCTGAGTGGTTGCTCCCAAGGTTATCTGGTTTCGCCACTACTGCTTTCAAGGTACCCACACACGATTCCACCTCCTGGCTCCTGAAGGGAAAGGATAATAGTGTGCCTCAAGAGTCCAAGATGGAGACCAAGGAAGATGACCTGCAGGAGAAGTGGCTCATTAAACAAACCTCCGGAGGATCTGCTCTTCCAGCCAAGCCAAGTGGATTCCCTTTCTTCAATATCCCCACAGGTATCAACCAGTGGCTGAAGCAGTAAAAGAAGAGAGAAATTCTATCAGAGTATTGGGGTAGATTTGCATCTATGTCCCATAAATCCATTATACCCCTATCCATTTTGAACAGCTATTTTCAATGTAATAGTCCATGGCATTGAAATTGTCCATGTATGACAACCCCTCCCCCACCCTTGTTATTTCATAGATAAACAAATGTGATATTGTTAGAAAAGGGCAAAAATAAGATTGAATTTGAGTGCTTATTGGCAAAATGTTATATAGCTATATTGTTTGATTGTATAGAACGCTACATCCATATTGCACTATGGGACCATTGTTCCTTATAATCCTCATTGGTTGTAATGTCACTCGCTGTATGATTGTCCTGTTTATCACCACTGCATCACTCTGTAGTCTTCATTGTATTGGGCTTAACTACACTGAAAATATATGAGAGAACACCACATACTACTGGAAAACCTGAAACATTTTGGACATTTTAACTTTCCCAAATTGTGAAGGGGTAAAATTCTTTAAAGCTGATTAGTTTAAAAGCTTTAAACTAATCAGCTTTAGATACAACATCATTCACACACAGACAATTTTGGTGCGGTCGTTCGAGATTCACACACTCAGTAGGGCCATTGCGCATTTATGAGCAGTGACTCACTGCTCGTAAATGCGCAATGGCCCTACTGAGCGTTTAAAGAGCAATGCTCGGTCTAGTTAAGGACGTATATCTGTTCACACACAAAATGTCTTGCTCTCTAGATACGGGCTTCGTATCTGCAGCCTGCTTTGACCGGGGTATGAATCGCGACTTTGTATCTATCCGAACATCGTTTAAACGACCTTCACAAAGGCAAAATTTTCTTTAAAGGTTTTTAGTTAAACAGCTTTAAAGTAATCAGCTCTAGATACGATGAATTTTACCCCTGTGTGAAAAGGCTGATACTCTGTTGGAGTCCTGGAAGAAAGCTGTTACTGCCAATGACAATACATATATCTTACAGCCTCATAGCGAGGACGCGATCTCAGTTTTAGTTATTATGACCACTGGTAAAGCAAGTAGGGTAAACAACCAAGGGGACCTACAGCTTGATGTCCTATCCAAGGGACCTTGTCATCAAAGATTGATGCCTCACCAAAGGGTACAGGTTTTCAATCTGGTTTTGAGCTCAAGGCCTCCCATGTACAAGACCACTGCTTTACCACTGAGCTATCATGCATTTTCCATCACATTTATCACACATTTATGCTGCATGCTTACTCAGTTTGTGAAGATTTGTAACAGCCATGTCCATGGTATTAGTGGTTATTTACATGAATAGTTATTCTCCAAGTGATACCTATGTTACCTATCCCTGAAATACTCTTCATTGACAATTAACCTTATTTTTAAATAGAGGAAAAAGAAAATTATAAAATTTAAAACACATTTATGCTGTCAATGAGTGACTTTTTTATTGTGATTTCTAGATTGATAGTTTTTTTGTGGCTGCCATAAATTTTCAGATTTCCTATCTGATCATTTTATTGCAGTCTTAATTTTTGAAGTTATCGATATAACCTTCTAACAAGTAAAATTATAATGTTTACTTCTTAATTTGTATCGATGCTAAGATACTTATAGATTTGACAAATATTAAATTGAGGAGAAATGTTAATGATGTATTTAACTACAATGATAATTTAATCTATTCTGATTTCAGTAGAATATTTAAATTGAATTAATATGTTGGCAGTTTGTGTTAATTGTGATTGTGTGTCATCTCGTATTTGAGCTATGAAATGAAATGGTGTAAGAACCATTTGTGATCAATGTTTTTGTTGGTGTTTATTTAAAGCCAGAATATTTTTATCTTCTGATCAAAGCATATTGCAGGTACTGGTACTTCATGTGCCCTCAGAATAAAAAGAAAGAAAGATATATGTATTTTAAATATTTTTAGTGTCACAATTATGACAAGATGCTGTGCACTTGTCATAAACATCTAGATATTTTAATTGATTTGGTAAGAATTTTCAAATATTAGATTCATTTCCCATTGCTATTGTATCCTAGGTCCATGGTTTTTCATTAAGTTTATCACAAGTTGGAAAATAGTAATCCTTCATTTATCACCATTCATATGTTATTGCATCATCGTCTTGGTAATAACCCAGCAAAAATATCAATTTTGCCGAAGAATTCAAGTTACATACATGTAGTTACACCTTATTGGGTTTAGTTTTTTTGTCATTAATTTCACGCTTTATCTTATTAAAGTGCTTTATATTTTTAATACTGTATTTTTAATACCGGTATTTGTTTGGTATTAAGTGATTTTATTGGTCATAACATAAAATTAAAAAACAATATATATTTTCTTTTTCATTAACATATTTGGAACACTTTCCCTTCATTGATAGAGAGCATCTTTGGTTCTGGAATATATGATATATTACTTTTTTTTAAATAGACCATAGTCTTATGTAGCTTAAACTCTAGTATAAATTTTATCATTGAGCTGCAAAACTTTAAAAAAACAAAGAATGAAGTGCGAATAAAGATGTTTCATTTCATACCAAATTTGCAGTGTGATTCCTACTTTTGTTAAAGTGATGAGTTGATAGATGAACCAATAGAGTGGTCAAGTGTGACGTCATCAAAAAACTATTTTAGAGTTTCCAGATTTGAACTTCATTTTCCGAAAGAGCATACAAAATAATTTCCAAATGCATTAATTGAAAACCAATTGAAAATGTTAAGTATTGGCTGAGATATGCCCGGAATTTATTTCAATAGGAAATCACTGTTATTTTGCTCTGGTTCATAACATTACGAACATTACATTTTATGCTCTTTCCCGAAAATGAAGTTCAAATTGAGAAATTCTAAAAATAGAATTTTATGACGGCACAACTCTATTGACTTTAAAGCTGATGTACAGTTTTGGTAAGCCCCCAAACATTTTTGTCAAAGTTCTTCGATTTTAAATGATCAATAGGAAGATACTAGAAATACAAGGCTGTTGTGCATTTTGTTTTCCTCAAGTGAAATAGTAATAAAATGAGAGAACAAATTTGGATCCCATCCTGGAGAGTAAATACTTACAACTACAACATGCACAAACACTTGCACAACTTACAAGCACTGTATGAACGGTGGAAACTCATTAAAACAAGGTCCTTGTTAAGCCGGGGTAACAAAACAAAAAAATATATAGAGCTGGGACCAGCAAAATCACCTTGTTATATTAACATATACATATATCGGAGCTCTTTTTTTTAAATGAGGTTCTACACATATGCCGTCTCCAAGTGAAGCCCCGAGATTGATGAGCTTGGATCCATTGGTGCGGAAGGGTCCCAACGCAGGGGAGTATAAAAGCTGCTGTCTAGCATTCCTTGCAGTTCACAGTATATCATACCAAACAATCTCATACATGTATCTTTTTATATAAGAAAAGCATGAGACTATATTTAACATGTTTCTTTCGAATTTCCTTTTTGCTATCGAAGCTGTACATGAGCTTTAATCTGTACTAGTGGGCAGGAGGGATTAGACCACACTGCAAGGTCACTGTACAGGTGGTTATCTCATCAAATCAGCTCTCAATTAACATAAGAAAAAGAGGATCATGGGGACCAATGGTCACCGATTAGGCATTGTTTGTTATAAAGAGGGCACAAGTAGCTATAAGTAGTGCATTGGGGATTTAAGACAAGAGTAATAGAAAAAAATGGTATTCAGAGAGGTGACAGGATTAAAAATTGAAATAAAGAACAATTGATTCATAGCTGCAGAAGCCCAACTGCAAGGTGGTATAAATTTGTTGAAGCAAAAATGAAAAATGAATATTCCTTGTTTAATTGAAAACAAGATTTTAGGTATCTTGCCAATTTTTTTAATCAATCCACACAAATATACATGTACATTAAAAAAAATCACATTCAGTACATCACAAAACAAATGTTAAAAAAAAACTAAATTAAGTTGTGCAATTTAAGTTCATTACCCCCCCCCCCCCCCCCCCCCAAAAAAAAAAAAAAATCCCCTCACCTGTGCCCCTATGCCAGTAATTCTTTTTCCTCTTAAATGCTGAAATTGCACATGTACACAAAATCCTTATAAACCCACTATTTACAAATAATACGTAGATTTGTCGTGGTCTAGTTGATAAGTTGAACCTCGGTGTATTTGAATTTCTGCCACAACCCTAACGCCCTTTAGCATGGCATAAATCTACTTTTGCCACACTCGATCCACATAGTAAATTGGTATCTAGCAGGAATTAATTCCTTAAAATGCTAGAGCGCCATAATGGATGAGTTAATAATTGTGGAGCACCAGGAGTTTAGATGTCCACAGACATGAGCTCTATAAGCAAGAACCCACTATTATTATTATTTATTAATTATATGGTTGATGTGAGAAGCAATAATATGAATGAGAGCGTGCCTTTTAACCCAAAAGACACAATTCAGAGGCGAAGTTGAAGGCCCGGAATGCCCGGATGTAGCCTCTTGGAGGTAATTTCAAGCCACTTCCAAATGTGCAAATATGCATACAAATTCTTACAAAATATATGAAATAAATACAACAACAAATAAACACACACTTTCAATTGAGGAAAGTATTTACATTGTATGTTCAAATTATAATTAAAGAATGTACTGGTTTCACTCACATCTATGACAAAATATACAAACTGAGTGTAAAAACTAAAATAGAAGGTGAAAGATACTGTGATGGAAAGTAAATAGGAAGTTTAAATTCTTGAAATTAATTGGTTTTCATTCAACACATCTAGTAATGCATAGTTATTCCAACAAAGTACTTCAAGAAGGCCAAGATTGTGTTAATAAATATTTTTTAGTTCCTTGGCTCTTAGTGAGCAAGAAATTCACACTGGAATTTCATAAATATGTGACACAATTACCTCAGAAAATAATCAACCTCAAGGTCAAAGTTTAATTTGTTATTTTGGTCGTATCAAAAGAACAGACTTTGAACCAAGCAGGAAATGATTGTATTGCATGTGAAAAGAAGGCAGGCATCCACATCCTACATGCACACATACTGCACCAAACAAAAACTACAAAGAAATAACTGTCCCATCATCAAAAGTGACTTTTTTGGTATAAACCATTGGAGAGTTCTACTTATATGTCATGACATACCATGAAAGCTCTCCATTTTCTCCATTACCTGTGTATTAAGTGTATGTAACCTTGCTTTTAGGTTTTAACAATATTGTAATTCTATTATTGCAAAATTATGTCCTGAAGTATGTTAAACTTTAACTTATGTGTATTTAACTTTCTTTCTAGAATCACTTGATGGTTGTATGCCCACAATTATACAATTTTTCACACAACTGCACCAGGAGTGTCAATTTTGGCAGACATGGCACATTATAAATGTTCACTATTATTATTACCGTATTTGTGTTCAAAACTTTAAAACATTCTTAGTTTTTGTACGATTCCCCTCAAACTGTCACCATTCTGTTTCTCTGATCCTGTTTTCACACAGGCCAACTATTTGTGAAGGGTTTAGTACTTCTTTGCTGGAAGGCATCATCAATAGTCTTCATCACTGCTGTCATCTCTTCTCCTGTCGAACCCAAAGATGGTTTTATTAGCGGATCCAGCGGCATTCATAGGCTTGATGATTTCTAGAAAGAGAAAATGATTGCCATAAACCATCATCATCATAATTATTACTTATATTATTATTTTAACTATTATTATTATCCTTATTACTACTACTACTACTATTATTATTATCATTATTCATCATCATTATCATTACTACTATTATTATATCTACTACTACATTTATTACTACTACTTTTATTACCATTATACTTTTTATTACATAAATTATCATAATTATTATTATCCTTACTATTACTAACTACTACTATTATCATCATAAAAGTGATTAAATGTAATTATTACCAGAATCAGACATCTGAGCAGTGGTTTTACAAAATCATATTACACTCGTTTGTAATCCTAAAAGAGCTACCGTAGTCAGTAAATATGACACCATATTACCACATCATGAAAAAGCCTACGGACGTTACTTGTTAAAAAAGCAGGAAATATAGTCTCATATTCACTGCGCTGTATTGTGTCATTTTCATTGCGCATCTATTATGCGTACAAGAACCTGCACACTTTGCGCGCGCTCTAAATTGTGACGTGATAATCACACCAAATTAGGTACAATGTTGGCAGTGTATCAAAATTTTGTCAAGCAACTGGATGCTCAGTGCTGGTTTGACACAGTTCTATGAGATCGTCATGTATGTATTTGCTCTAGATGTCTGATTTGGATAATAATAACAATATTGACTGGCTTAACTTTCGGGAGATACCACATATATTGCCCTCACAAGACCCATATTGCCCTCGTCTTTGACTCGGGGCAATATGAGTCTAGTTTTGGATATATTATGTGGTATCTCCCTCAAGGCCAGTCCATATTATATAATTATTATCATCCTTATTATCAGCAAGGTAGCAGCAGCTACTACTACTACTACTCCTACTTTCAGGGAGGGAGGTTAGTCATCCTGATATGCTGTTTCTTACCTGATTTTGCTATCCTCTTTTCTAGGGTATCTGTGGTGAAGTTATCAGTGTTTCCCAGCTCATCAAAACCCACAACCCTGCAGAAAACAGAAGAGAATCAAGTTGAAGTAGTAAAAATAAATAATAAGACTGCAAGGCTATGACAGATGGTGGTATGTTGGGAAACAATTATTGCTCCACTACACATTAAAGTGACTCGGTAACATTGCCTCAGATTCTGAAACAAAATCCTGGATCTCATGCTGCAATGATAATTATAAACCTTTAGGTCAGTCAGGAATCTCACGACTTTTACAAGACTCCCTGACTTGTATATAATGAGAATGATTATTAAAGAGAATGAGTACAAGGAGATAGTCCAAGAAGATAGACCTGGAAGCTCGACTGCTGTCTCAGCATTCATTCTTCCAGTATTTGCGGTAAAGGTAAAGATAAAGATATTTATGATTGGAAAATCGAAACCAAATTTTGTGTTTGCCTAACGGTTTTCATAACACTACAGTCTATTGGGGAAAATGAGTATGGGAAAACCGGTCACTCAAAGAGTTTACTTTTTTGAGGCACTTCTTGATTATTTTGAAACGCAATTTTTTTTTTTAGGGCTTCAATATTACCCCATATCACAGACACTGATAACATGTAGGGCCGTGCATCTCAGATTTAACATTGTTTAACGATGCCTTTAATGCAAAGTATGACAGTATTTATGATTACATGTATATAAAGACAGGAATAGCTGCTATAGATAATTAATAAGAATGCATTTAACATGTAGAGGGGTACAGTGATAATAATAACAATAATTAGAGGAGGAGAAGAGGAGAAAGTGGAGGAAGGGAGAGGAGAAGGAAGCCGGGAGAGGAGAGGGAAAGGAGAAGGAATTGAGGAGGATGAGGAGGAGGAGAGAAGAGACAGAGAAATGGGAGGAGGAGGGGAGAGGAGGAGGAAGGGAAGGAGAAGAAAGGGAGAGGAGAAGGGAGAGGAGAAGGAAAGGAGGAGAGAAGAGGAGGAGGAGGAAAGAAGAGGGAGAGAAAGGGGAGGAGGAGGGGGAAAGGAGGAAGAGATAAGGAAGAGGGAGAGGAAAAGAAAAGAAGGAGAGAATTAGAGGGAGGAGGAAGAGGAGGAGGAGGAGGATGAGGAGGGGAGGAGTAGAAGGGGAGGAGGAGAAGAAATAGGAGGAGGAAGAGGAGAAGGGGGAGGAGTACTGTACATATCCTATACAAATATAACAGTAAAGAAGAATGAATGATCAATTACCTATCTGCAACAACTCCATCAATAAACAGGAGTACAGCTGGTAAGACCTGAATTTGCAGTCTCGTGACAAAGAAAGGAACTAAGTCCACACACACCTTGCTGAACTTGACATCTCGATATTGCTCTGCTAGTATCTGATAAAAAATGACCCCAACAAAATTAGAAATAAAGATACTAGCTTCATGTAAAATGTGCATAAATACATCCCGTACGATGCTCAAGGCAGATATAAAAATAGTATATCAACATTACATTCAGCTTTCTGATTTCCACTTGTGTAAAGCAAAGGATAAGGAACCTGATGCTCGTATTTTTATCCACTTTTCACAAATTTGCATAACATACACGATCAGGATAAACTAAAAGTATGAACGTTCATTGCCCCTTTAAATTAGCTTGTCCTTCTCTTGTGCTGTGCTTGTGCCAAGGATAGCTACTTGTATTGCTATGGATGGGTTCACAGATATGTCTAAAGAGCAATTTTACCAGTAAACCACAAACTAAATCACAATTCTCAGTTTATGCTTTCTAGACATTGGATATGATAGAAAGTATCCATTCTTTAATTTAGCTCTTCACATGTAGCGGTGATTAAAAGACACCCTGAATAGCAAAAAGTATCATGAAAATCATATTTTTTTTGTATCGAGGCATAACCAAAACATTACAATTTTATTTTTTAAATATCATGCATACCTTTTTTAAATTACACTTTAAATGAACCATATTTTAACAAGGATGATGGTCTTTTGTGACAAGGGTGTACATTTATACATGAGTAATACTTCAAAAAGAAGTTTGCAATACACCTAAACTGTCAGATGATTAAATGCCAAAACTGTGATCTTACTTTTAAATGTTTATCCATAATGCAGCATCTTCTGAAGTCGGTTTTGTAGAAGTGAATGATGACTTTAGGAATAGAGGTCGTCATCTTCAATAAATCTTCTTCCTTTTCTATCTCACTGTGTGTCACAATATGAGAGAGAAGGGAGAGAGAAAGAGAAAGGGGAGAGATTAAGTGTGAGAGAGATGTCAAACTTAAACAATGAGATATGAAAATGTTACAAGACAGGGAATTATTGTTGGCAAATCTGCAAAAAACTGATGACCTTTCTTTTACTTGTTGATACTTGTCGGAACATTTCATGAAACATCCGTGTTTGCAAATTTGCAAAAATGACAACCAGATTTTATGGAACCCCATTTTTGAAAACAATTTGTTGGAATTTTTTTATAAATGTGGTCAGTAAATTTGATGCACCACTCCAAATTGAAAATGGTTTAATGATGGATGCGTGTGTGGAACCCCATTTTTGAAAATATTTTGTTGGAAATCTTTGATAATGTTGATAATGAACAAACATGTATATACTTTTGATGTTTTTTCAAAAGAGAGTGAAATAAATAAATGAAATGAAAATTTCTGTGTACTTACGTATAGAGACCAAGCCCCTTGTCTTCCATGGCCCTGGCAGCTGCAGCCTCTCTCTTCATCTGACCTATCCTGGCTTCTCGGATATTTGCTGGAATATCCTCATTCTCAAGCTCATCAAAGAGTTCCTGTCATTGACATTATAGTGAAAATAACTAGTAAGATATCTACAGGCGAGGAACTGCCCCATGAAAATTCAAATTATGCATCAATTTAACTACTGATGTGTATAGCTCCAAATGATACATGTATGAGTGAAACGGGACAAATCTAAATACTTGATTTTCTTTGTAGATTATTTTCTTCTTTAACTTTTTTTTCTGTCTACCAATTTTTTTTTTTTAAAGAGAAGAACTTTCTCAAGCAATCCACAGAATCTGATGATTATGCGATAGACTAAAATGGAGATTTTTTAAAAATTTAATAATGGATCACTACCATGATCAAGGAGCCTTAATTTTGTTGTTGATAAAAATCTAAAGAAAGATGCATATATTTTACGACTGACACAAGTTACCACCACTACATGCAGTTTATCAAAATACAGTTCAGCAAATATGGGTAAAATTAGTAGATGTATATCTTTGTTTGAAATAATTATATGATATATCCCACAAAATTGTGATTGAATGGTCTGATGATAAAACTCAATCATCAACATATTTCAAATGGTCGCTCATTTTCATAAACTAATGTATCAGCATCTTTGCATGGAGATTATTCTCTATCAAAAGTTACGTACTTCTTGTTTTCGCACTGTACAGTATTAAACGTTTAGCCACTGTATTTTAGTGCTCATCTATGGTCTGTGAAAGAGAGAGAAAATCATTTAATTTCTGACTTTTGTTTCTGACTTTTGTTTCTGATTTGACAAACTCAAGACAAAATTATGTGATAAAATATCATCCACTTTAAATAGATACTACATTAGGATAAAAAAAAGCTTTGTCCCAGCAGCAATCTTGAGAAGAAAAAAAACAAAAAATCCAAAAATAACAAATAGAGTAAAGGAGGGGGTAATCGGCCAGCTCCAGTTTTCGGCCGATTGGTTGGATGCATGGTAAAATCACATTAAAATACATGGCATAATAGCACAACACATATCCCACACATACCATATTATGCCAGTGTCACTGAAGAACCACATTTGCAATGAAAAATATATCCTAAAATATCACATTTTAGCGATGTAATCGGCGGTCACGCTACCCGAATCTGAAAAATCAAGTATCTTACGCGTGTCTGTAAGAAATATGGGTACCATAAAATGAGCTTTATTTTAAGTATTTTTCAGATTTAGAGCCCGATTTTGTGCTAGTCGCAAGCTCAAAAGTATCTCATCGCATGTATTAAATCAATGCAGCCGCACACCGCAACGCACACACGATATCTCTATCTAATTCAGATTCCAATTTCCGATCACGGCAGTACTAGTTTTCGGCCTGGCGAGCTCCGGGGAGCTCCGGCGTGGGATACCTGCTCCGCCCGCTAGTGCTATAGATCAGCGCGGAAACGCACGGCGCACGCGCGCTTCCTATTGACTTTGTACGTGCGACCGAAAACTGGTTCGCTCTGCCGATAACTGACTCCGAAACAGTGAAAATTGAAATGAATATTGTCATGGCAATTCGTGATTTTTATTCTGGGATTCTATTTTTGTTTAAATTATAATAATATTTGCTTCATGATTTGAACAAGAAATGATAATAAATAGGAAGTAAAGGGTCCAAAAAATAGGATTTTGTCTTAAGTGGCCGAAAACCGGCTCCTTTACTCTAGTAAGGGCCTCCCTCACCAATTTAAAAAAAGTCCGGACAAGAAACACATAGTTTTCTTTTACTTGGCCTTATTATTCTTAATAGATCTACTTCTTATTGAACCTGGTGATGGTCTGATTGTGACAAAATTGGATTGAAAGAGGCAGATGAACATAAAAAAAGGAAAAATTTGGGGTCTACGTCTGCAATTGAAGTCTTGTTTCATTGTTTCAATAACATTTCAAAAGTCAAGAGCTGAGACTTAGCAAAAGTCTAGACTGTAAATCTAGAAGATCTAAAGTAATGAAAGTAAGTAGACTATCTAAGTAACCCCTACGAATGATTAAATTATTCCAGATACTAACGTCTTCATCAACAAATCCATCATCACAATCCTTTTCCGTATCTCTTCCAACATATCCCGATCCACTTGCTTCACCAGCGTCTGTATCCATGGTTTCCGAATTATTTTCCTTAGCCAACAGGGATTTCAGTATCTGGGACCACACGAGAAATATAGTCGCAGCGCTCCTCCCTCAGTCTTGAGCTTTTATCCTGAAAAGAAAAGTGAAATTCATATTCACGTACGAAATCTTTGTATTGTCGATATATGCGTTATGTTTTCAGCTTAGAACAAACAGGTAAAATATCTAAATACAATTAATGAAATATCACTTTCAAAAACTCACAGTTCCAATACAATCAGCGCGGCTCTCCAAACTGAAGTTACGGCTCAAACATTATTGAGAGCTGCCTGAAAGTCAAATTTGAAATTTCGGACAATAAAGGGACTGATTGATTGATTGATTTTTATTCGACAAGCTTCCCACATACAACAATATACAATAATAACAGATCAAAAATAAGTCAGCTTGAACAGGATAACCCACGAAAGCTCGAGAGCTTATTTCCAGTGGGGTCCCTTACAGACATGTATAAAATTAATAAGTTAAAATAGTAATATTTACAGACAGATAAGAAAATTAAAAGAACTACTTATTAAAGATAATAATAATAATAACAACATTAAACTGATGATAGAAATGATATTAAGTACAAGAAGAAAAAGAAGAAGGAGAAGAAGAAAAAGAGGAGAAGGAAGAAGAGGAAAATAATGATGAATTTGTAGAATTTCTATAACGTACGAAAACATAAGTATATACAACATGAAAAGGTATGAACCGACAGAAGAATAAAAATTTCAATCATATAACATGTCATTCACTTCTCTTCTCTGACTGTCAAGTATTAGGTATTCCTTTAATTTCCTCTTAAAATGATCATAGTTTCCTATTTCTTTTACACCATTGGGAAGGGAATTCCAATGTTTTATGGCATTGTAATAAAACGAATTTCCAATACTGGTAAGTTAAAGTTGAATCGTCTATTTCTTGTATTATAATCATGTACGTCAGTAACAAGATCGAAGTTGGATCGAATATAATGATTCGACCTAGTATGATATATTTTATGCACGTGATGCAATGCGAGTTGTTTTGATCTTTGGTCGACTTCAAGAAAACCAGCTTTAGAAAGTTCGCTGTAGCCAACATGAGTTCTTGGACCAGAACAGTTGATAAATCTCACCATTTTGTTCTTTATAATCATTAACTTCTTTTGATCTGACTTGTTTATGTTACTATACCATGCAGGGTTAGCATAGTCAAATAAACATTGAATAAGAGCAAAACAGAGTGTACGTCTTGCTTTTAAATCCATACAACTTTGATATCTGTACAAAAATTTCAGACGAGAATTTGCTTTTTTTACAACTGATTCTACTAAAGATGAAAATGAAATTGCGCTAGCCAACTCAATGCCTAAATACTTCACAGACTCTTTTCTCTTGATTGCTTGATTATTGTGTGTCACTTTGAATTCAAATGACTTTTTAGAACTACTTTTAGAACAAAATAAAATGCTTTCTGTTTTTCCCAAGTGTAAAGAAAGCTTATTATCAGTCATCCAATCGACACACGTAGACAGCTGTTCACTGAGCTTTTCCTCAATATATTTAGGATCAGGATTTGAATAGAGTAGTACGCTGTCATCTGCGTACAATAATAGTTTGAAGTCTTTTATACAAATACACATATCATTTATATAACTTGAAAATAGAATTGGGCCTAAAATGCTTCCCTGAGGAACACCGCATGTTATAGGCATTAGTTTGGAACGAATATCATGAATGGCCACTACTTGGTGCCGATTAGATAAGTAGGATCTGAACCAATCTAAACTTGCCTTAGCAAAACCCATTAGTTGTAACTTCTTCAATAAGACGCAATGATTAACTGTATCAAAAGCTTTTTGCAGATCAAGGAGCACCATACCAACAAAGCGCCCTTGGGAAGTTTCTCTCCTCAAATAATCAGTCAAATGAATTAGACATGTTTCAGTCGAATAATCATGTCGAAAACCAGATTGAAATTCATAAATTATATCATTTTCTTTGAAGTATCTTTCAATTTGAACACAGACCGATTTTTCTAGAATCTTTGATGCTACGCTTAAAACACTAATAGGTCTATAGTTGCTAACATCAGTTTTATCTTTCTTTTTATAAAGTGGAGTCACTTTTGCTATTTTCATATCTTCTGGAAAAGTACTTGTCAAGATAGATAGGTTCATTAAGTAACTTAGAGGCTTAAATAAAACCTTCGCACCATCTTTTAGAAATTTAGCTGGAATCAAGTCTAACCCAGTACTTTTTGATATATTCAACTTACGTAACTCTTTGAAAACAAATTGTTCACTGATTGGTAATAACTCGAAGCTGTTTTCATGTACACCTTTTCTTTCGTAAAAGTCACGAATACAATCATTGTCTGCGCTGAAAAAGTCTTTGGAAGGGGGGAGTTTGTCTACTAATTTGGCAGCCACATTTAGACACATTTTGGACACACATAGAGATGGGGACACACTATCTAATTTCTCCTAATTCCCATTCTTTTACTTCTTCTTCTGCTCCTTTTCCTTCTCCTTCTTCTTTTAGTTCTTCTTTTTCTTCTTCTTCTTCTGCAACTCAGTAGTTATAAACGTTAATATTGACAATTCAGGGGTGTCGATTTGTATCCGTGGTTGGGGGGGGGGGGGGGTGATAGGTGCCAAAATATTTTCGGCAATGGATCAAAGCAACCAAGAGGTAGAAGCGTGTGGCAGGTTGCACCCCTCCCTTCCAAGTTATGCACTTTTTCAAGTCACCCTCGATAAAGATAACATTTCAGAGAATGGGACCCATAGCAAAAATGATGGTCATCTTGCGATTAATAACCATTAACTACTCTATTAACTTTTTTTTGATGGTGAATTATTGGGGGTTGATTGTACAGGTCATCCCCCACCTGAAATATTGGGGGGGTATATCCCCCCACCCCACCCACCCCCCCCCCCCGGGATCGACACCCATGATTGGCATAATACGTACCGTCACTATTCTTTACCTTTTTTCAATATTGCTATGAATTATTACACCTAAAAAAATATATACTTTTCTACGGTACTATTTACATATTTTTGCATACTTTCATTGATAAAGTATATGGATTACAAAAATGAATTAAAAGGAAACTAAAGGGTTTAGAGATGTATTTGAAAGTTTGGAGAGTACACTTCTTGCTATATAGGCTTTTCGTACAAGTGTAATCATAATTGGTTAAGTTTAAACGGACCCTTTCTTATAGAGGGTATTATAATTATGTAGCAATTCGAAGAAGTGGTGACCACTCTGTAAGTTGCATTGAAACTACATGTAAATGTACATGTACATCGCTTTAAATCTTAAAATCAATGGGCCTATACTTTTTACTTACTTACTTGGGTATACTTGGGTGTAGAGACTGGAAGCTAAAGCTTATTTGTCCCTCTTTACTGTTGCATCCCGTCTCAAGTATGGTTCAAACTTAATTGGATTGTTTCTCCAATACCTTTCTAGGGATGACTTGAATTGGTTAATGGTGGCAGCATTGACTACTTCCTTAGGCAGAGCATTCCAATTATTTACACTCCTTATTGAGAAACTATACTGCCTAAGTCTTGTGTTGAAACAAGTTGTTTGACAATCTTGAAATCATGGCCTCTTGTTGTTGAGCCAGTGGCTAGTTGGAAGAATTTTGAAGGATTCACTCTGTCAAAGCCTTTCAGGATTTTGAATATCTGTATCTGATCTGCTCTTTGTCTTCTGTAAGCTAAAGTCGGAAGTTGTAGTTCTCTAAGTCTGTCTGGGTATGCTTTTTGTCTCAGCTCAGGAAGAATGATATTAGCCAAATGATGATAATTTGTAAGAGAAGCGGGCAAAAGTATTCACGGTAGGCCTATTCAGATGTTTAAAAAATATGATTTAAAATCGGAAGTGAAAAGGGGGAGATATAGGGGAAATAGGACATCGGGATATGAGCTGTGCCGCCCCCCCCCCCCCCCCGCCCACCACCCACCCCCCCCCCCCCCCCCCACCCCCTACTTCCCAGGTGCATCGTCCTGGAAACAACTCATTGAAAACAAAAGTATACATGTACCAACAACAAAAATCATTAAACAAAATCATACTTGTTCCATCAACTTTCATGTCTATTTAATAACTATTTAAAAAAACCTTTCGTTGATCTCCTTGGGGGGGGGGGCATTAAAGAAAGTGTCTTCTACTTCTATGGTGATACTCATCAACGCCTGTTCAGCATCTAGATGAGGATAAAGCATAGAGTTGTATAATAATTATACAGCTCTATATGCGGTACAGTTCCTGAAAAGCCGGAACTAAATTGTTTCAAGAGCCACCTTGAACTGCTCCAAAGAGGGCAGTTCAACGATGTCCCTTACCATATGGACCTTCTTAGTAGGTCCTAAACCGACAATTTCTGTCTCTTTCGTTCGTTAGCCTCTGATTTGGGTAGGATCGGCTCCTCTCTTTAAAGAGAGAATTAGCTGACCCTACGGCCTAACGAACGAACCGTGAGAGGAAATTGTCGGTCTGCCCATACAGGGGCGTGCCTAAATGGGGGTGTGAAAATGAAGCAAGACATCTGACATATTTTCAGTCATCAGGAATATAAAATTGATTAACATGACTTGTATGTTGTTACTTTTAAAACATTCGCGGTTCGCGGTTCACCAATCTCAAATTCTTAAAAAATCGTAATGTGTTATTCTGGCGATACAAGATGTTTACACAGTATATTTTTCCATAGAAGCTACCGTTCAATTGAATTAGTTCTGAATATGAGCAAGAAAGTTCAGTTTCTAATTTAGTTAATGCACACACTGTATGTAAACTGTATTGACTTGACTGTCTCCGCTTTAATAATGTCGGATAAACAAAGCTCTTCTGAGACTGCTGAGGCTGTTGAAGGAACGAAGGCTGGAGATGGGAGCTCGTCGTCTGTCCCCGAGGCTGAACATGGAGCCAGTACTTTGCCAGAACCAGAGGAGAATAAACGAAGAGGTAACTTATAACTCCCAATCTCCAGCTGAGTGAAGTGACGTGATGCGTGACAACTCCCTCTGAGCTTAACTCCGGGAAGTTTCAACAGAACAATTCGTCTGCTTGGGAGGAGTTTTTTAAACACAGATTACATGTATTTGTAATTTGATTCGGCGAAGCCAGACAAAGTCTCAGCAGAGCATATCCCGAACACAATGGGTTTTTTTCGGTCTATTACCTGTAGTTACCTGTAGTTACCTGTAGTTACCTGTCTTCACGGGCTTTAATTTAAGACGTAGTCCTATAATGCCCACCTTCCTTCATTCAAAATCCACTGCATTTGATATCGTGTCATAATTTGCAGATATCAATCCTAACATGGAATGCAGATAGCTTTGCTGTCTGCTTTAATACTTAAGTCTTACATGTAATGTCATACATGTTCCTAATAGTCATACTTGTTGTACTTTGCTGAGAAAAATGCATCAAATTGACCTTTGAAGGCGTTGATCGATGCTGCTTCTACTGCCGACTTGGGGAGCATGTTCCAGTGGTCAACTACTCTGTGCGTAAAGCTGTTCTTTCTGATGTTCAAGCGGGCATGTTGCTTCTGAATTTTCATACTAACTATGGCCTCTTAGTCTTAGGTTTATGCTTGCTTCCTTCATAGAAAATAGGCTATCTCTGTCCACGTCGTTGTGACCATTCATTATCTTGAATACCTGGATCATGTCACCTCGAAGACGTCTGTAGGCTAATGTTGGAAGGTCAAGTCTCTCCAGCCGGGTCACGTATGGGAGATCTTTAATGCTTGGGACCATTTTTGTTGCCCTTCTCTGCACTTTCTCCAGCTTTGTGATGTCTTGTCTGAGGAACGGATTCCACACACAATTTGCATATTCCAGGTGGGGTCTGAATAATGTTTTGTGCAGTAGACAAAACATATCTTCATCCATATGTGCAAATGTCCTCCTTATTAGACCCACTATCCTGATTGCTTTGTTGGCAACCTTCCCGACATGCTTGCTGAACTTTAGTGTTGGGTCGAATGTGACACCAAGATCCTTCTCCTCCTTCCTTACTTCCATGTTAGCCCTTGTTGTCCCATCTCTCATACTGTATGGTCTGGTTTCATCTTGATTCCCATAATGCATTACACCGCATTTACCAACATTGAACTTTCACTGCCATTTCTCTGCCCAGTCACATTTCTGTCTAAGTCTTGTTGCATGGTTTTCCTGTCTTCTTGTGTCTTAATATGGGTGTACACCTTGGTGTCGTCCGCAAACATTTCTGCATGTCCTTTCAAGTTGTCCGGCAGGTCATTGGTATAGGTGATAAAAAGAATCGGGCCGAGAACACTGCCTTGCGGGATACCGCTCAACACATCCGCCCAGGACGTCTTCTTTCCATTCACCGCCACACACTGTCTTCTCTCTTTCAGGAAGCTTTCTATCCAGTTCAATAGTTTTCCATGGATTCCATGTGCCTCCATTTTCTTGATCAGTCGTTTACAAAATACATTTTGTAAGTTGCAGTTATTTAATGCGTCTACGAGATACGTTGTATGCTTCTCTTTGTTTTTTATCCACAGCTCAACCTTATAAGTATATTTTGAGTTGATGCCAATCATGCGATAACCATTTGCCTCTGTGCCATTGAATTTGTTTTCCAGTGAGTACAGACGCTGCAGTAGAGACAGCACAAGAGGTTAAAGCAGAGGAGAATGCAGACATTGCAGAGCTGACAAGAGATATGTTTCAGAAGATGACTGCTTATCTTCAGGGGGATCTGTCAGGTATTTTTTATTTTTTTTTTTTTTTTTTTTTTTTTATTCGGTCAAAACTTCTCATTCATAATGCAAATTAAAATGAAACACATGTATTTCAAATATATGATTATCATTATACAAAATGATGACAAATATAGTATGGATAGAAACAGAAATTTATGGATTAAAAAAACAAAGACAGAAACAACATAAACAGGTTACTATATCATCCTAATTCTAGCACATTCAATTTTGTCAGGTATTGCAAGTCTCAAGTCTCCTCAATAGAGCATTTATAAACTAAAATAGTTTATTGAGAAATGTAGTACACTATCAAGTCTCATCATCATTATGTCATCTTGTATTGTGAAGACCTTATTTGATTATCTTGTTAATAAAACTAATCAAGTATACATGTAACAAAATGGAAATAATGTTTGATGTGGAGGTCCTGATACAAGACTATTTTGAGACTCAACATGGCATCTACTAGTTACCAAGTCCAGTTTTCTCATTTTTTGTTGTTCTGTTCTATTTGTAGAAAAAAAGGGAACCTGGGAATATGGGCCAGGATTGCGTTCGTAAGAAGTATCAATTCTCCTCTTTAATAAACTATATTGTTTTGCAGATATGTTCATTTTAATTTTGATGGCACTTTCTAGTCTGTTTGTGATGAAGATAAAATTTGCATCATAAAGACTGTCTGAACAGTTAGCAAAAACAAAATAAGAGGATTTTTTTTTTCTCTCGCAGGGCTATTTCAGAGATTGTCAGTATTACTCTGGACAAAATGGCCCTGAGCCCTATTGCTCTATGTGCTGCCAACAAGTACATGTAGGAATAAAGTCCCCTCCCTCTCCCCCCCCCCCCCCCTCCTATTCTTTAAATTTCTCCAACCGTATTAGGCCAAATAAAAAAAAAAACATGTTTAGCGTCCTGTTTTTTGAAAAATATTTTATTTTTTATTTTTTATTTCAAAATGGCCGCTCGGTACATTTTCCCTGACAGTCGGGGCTATTTTTTTTCAAGATGGCCCCGGACAATTTTTTTTTTTTTTTAAATCAGAAATAGAGCCATTTTAGCAGTGTTTTTCATGTTTTTTTCTTTCAAAAAAAAAATTCAAAAAAAAAAATTCAAAAAAATTCAACAAAAAAAAATAAAAAATAAATAACAAATAAAAAAAAATAGGAGGCGGCCCCCAAAAAGGAAGCGGGCCGGGACGCTAAACATGTATATTTTTTTAAATGGCCTTATGTTTCAGCTGGCATACACAAAAGAAATAGTTATTAATTACCCTAAATTCCCTAATGCTTCTGAGAATAGATCTTTGTTGGAGTTTTCAGATTTAGAAAGTTAGGGTTAAATGTCTCTCTCATGATGACTTTCATGTATGCAGCTTCATAATGGGATCCTAACTAAGATGGTCGTCTGATATGAATGAGTCAATGATGCCAGTTTGCATAATACCTCAACATTAATTGCAGGGATGGCATATGTTTTGTCTAGGGCCCTGTTACATGTAAGGCAAATTTTACCACATGGAACTGTGGATCATGGATACCCTCTCAAAACATTTGAATGAGTGAAAATCATCTATTTCACATTTCTTTCTTTATTATTTCTTCTTCTTCAAATTCTCCTTCTTCTCCTTCTTCTACTTCTTCTACTTCTTCTACTTCTTCTACTTCTTCTTCTTCTTCTTCTTCTTCTTCTTCTTCTTCTTCTTCTTCTTCTTTTTCATCTTCTTCTTCTTCTTCTTCTTCTTCTTCTTCTTCTTCTTCTTCTTCTTCTTCTT
>JAVYIG010016123.1:0-32611 GCA_035222895.1 Strongylocentrotus droebachiensis | reverse complement strand
CATGTGATGTGTTAGAGCTTATATTTCCCTGTGTCTGAACGTTTCTTTCTTTCCCTTTCTGAATGGGGGTGAGTCTATTTCTACAATAATTACTTTGATCTACATGGGACATTATAGAAATGAGAAGATAAATATCATACTTCCTTCTGATGTAATCCTGACAACGGGTGGGTCCGGGCTTGAGTCACCAATACCACGAATCGTCTCCGCCCTGACCTGTATAGTTGAAAGAAAAATATTGTGATAGAAAAGGAAGATTTAGAGCGGGAAATTACTTACAGATTAGAACATTTTAAGGAAATTTAGAGATTGACCTTGAATGGATGGACGGAAAAGTTATGAACCTCCTGACACTTTTTCCATTTAGCATGAATTGTTTTTTCATCAAAAAGAATATAGATACGAAGATGGTGTAAAAGAAATTCTTCACCATACTCATAAATATATTTTTCTTTTTTGATTAGAAAAACCAGGAAACCTACAGATTGCTTCTCCTGGTTAGGTCCTGCGTCATTCATTAAATGTCATCCCTTCAGTTCTATAATGAGCTGTCTTACAAAAAAAAATATCGTGAAATATCTTTTAGTTATATTAGCTAACGCAAGATTGAAGATGCCATCTATGCAGACATTGTCGACAGAAACTCTTTTTACGGATTGATACTAATGTAAACCACGAGTCCGTTATTACAGTATTATGAACAAGTATTTTTATATCCCATTTTCAATGTACAGAATCCCTTTAGAAAACGCCCTCGGGAATCACGCTTGCCTGAACGGAATAATCATGTCCGGCCGGAGATCGAGAATAACTGCGGAAAACCTGTAGTCAATGTCAGAGCAAAGCCCGTCCCGACACGGGATGCTGACGTTTCTGGGCGTGGAACTATTACCAAACGTCTGCCAGTAGAGAATGTAGTAACCTATTTATCCTGCCTAGAGGAGGGTTCGGTGACATCCATTCTACTGTGATGCTTTCCTTGTCGGAAGATGGAAGTTTTACTCTGATTGGTGGCGCTGGCTCTGTAATGTACACATCATGGAGAAAAGTCGTAGGATAATTATGGTCTAAACAACTTAATGGTCTATCACACGTTGGAAAAAGTATAAAATAGTATCACGTTTCGTTTTCTGTCGGTTAGTCGAAATTAAAAGATCCTCATAGTGAACCTATTGACTAGCACTGTTGGCGGAAGATGGATTTCAACAAGCAATGTTAAAAATTTAGATAATTATTACATTGACTGTGACTTCGAAAGAAGCAAAATATTTTGAAGCAATGATATTATCTTATTTTCCTCGCACATAGCACATACGCACACCCAGAGACAGTAAACAAACCCTGATCCATTTATTTAAAAGGGAAACATTCTCTATGCCCTTTTTTTCGTTTTGGGAGGGGATGAATAAAGGGTGAATATGTAATCCCCCCCCCCAAAAAAAAAAAAAAAAAAAAAAAATTAGGGAATTGTACAAGTACATGTTCTCATAACATTAGTTCCTGTAGATGATCAAGTTTAAATGTTCAAATATTTTAGTACAACATGATGTTTCTCAGAGTTGTATGTCTGGTTCTATAAATACACGGTTGACATTGTTACCGAACAGCTATATTTTGAACAAGATTTAATTTTCGTTCTTAACGATTGTTTTCCCTTCATCGTTATCAAGATAAATTGGTAGACATGCATTGTGAGACCTACTTGCTTCATCTGTCTGTGCCCAAATCGCGGGACCAAATTCCCCTGCTAGTTCATAGTTCCGAGCTCTGAGCATAATGCTGTAATTCGAATAGGGGATGAGGTCAGATATCTCATGCCCGGGTCCTGCTCTAGCTGACACATTACCATGATAAACCACGTCACCTGAAATTGAAAAACAGGAATGCGTTCACTTGCATCACACAGTGACGCTCATGTCCCTAATGGCCCGGTCCCACTGGCCAATGGACACATAACGTATGCATAAAGGACGCAGCGGGCTCCATCCGTTTTCATCCGCTCCAGAAATTGACAAAATTTGCGAAAATTTGCGAAAACAGAACGGAAAATAACGGACGTGGGTAGTATGTAGCGGGATGTTAAACGGATGTTCCTCGGAAGCCTAGCGGGTGAAAGCGGATGGAAGTGGATGACAGCTTTGAATACTTTATATACGAATGCATACGCTTACATCCTTTCTATTTCCGTGCTACTAACGATGTATAGACGTTTCATGTACCTTATCTTTCCTCCCTCTTTCCGTCTTCAGCTGCAGCGGATGTGAGTTGCGAGGATGCCCAGAGGATGCAGAGAGGATACAGCGGACGTTTAACGGATGATAACGGACATAGAACGTTTGTTACTCGTATTTGTCGCGGATTTACATCGTACACGGCGGAAGTTCATCCGTTCTAAAAGTTTTGTGCAGCTCAAAACTTAAAGTTAAAGTTAAACGCCCGCTGTATCCTCTCTGCATCCTTTGGGCATCCTCGCAACTCACATCCGCTGCAGCTGAAAACGGAAAGAGAGAGGAAAGATAAGGTACACGAAACGTCTATACATCGTTAGTAGCACGGAAATAGAAAGGATGTAAGCGTATGCATCTCGTATATAAAGTATTCAAAGCTGTCATCCACTTCCATCCGCTTTCATCCGCTAGGCTTCCGATGAACATCCGTTAAACATCCCCGCTACATACTACCCACGTCCGTTATTTTCCGTTCTGTTTTCGCAAATTTTCGCAGATTTTGTCCATTTCTGGAGCGGATGAAAACGGATGGAGCCACCCGCGAAATTTTGCTCGTCCGCTGTGTCCTTTATGCATACGTGTTGTGTCCATCGGCCAGTGGGACCGGGCCATAAGATACTATTAGCTTGCTTTTAAAGCCGAGCCGCCAAAGTTACTATTCATGCATATCAGGTACACATTTATAATTGAGTAGAGAGTGGCAAATGAAACGTCTTCTAAAGTACGTTAGAGCCGTGTTGGGATTTGAATCCCGAGTATAAAGCTAGTACATAGGAAACATAGCTAGACTGATTGTTTTTTTAAAGAAATCTCGAAATGATGCCCCTGGAATAGAACAATGGAAACCATTAATTTGAAAATGTTGCGCAGATTTTTCTACATCTATGATTGACGGACTAAATTAAAAGAATAATCATGATGCAAGACCATATTAAATACTACATCTTATTTGCTTATGCCGGTCGTGATCATTTGATCAATGTTTGAACTTAAGTCAATATTTGTTCTAACAATTTTTATCCACATCACCGACAAAAACATCCTCTAGCTTTCAGCAATACTTCAATACTCATAAATCGAGATTCTGCGTTCAGAATATCCTAACGGTATCCAAAAGAAAACGGTGGGCATAATTATTTCATACTTTAAAATTGCAAAATATTGGTCCGTAATATGACCTATCCGCTCAGGTTGAATGGTTATACTGAGTTAGACAATACCACATGTGCGCTTAGAAACGCACGTATTAGGCGCCCTATAAATGTAATTAGTATCATTATTATTATTATTATTATTAGGTGATACGTACGTAGACGTATCATTAGGTGATACGTACGTAGACGTATCACCTTTTGATTTCGTCAAGATTTTTATTATTATTATTTATTTATTTATTTATTATTATTCTTCCTCGAATTTGTTCGCAGGATATCTCAAGACTGAATAAAGCCATTATCATGAAACTTGCCATGATGATAGATCTTAGTCTAACTTAGAACTGCGTGACTTTTTAGAGAGTCAAAGTTATCGTGACGTCATCCAGGCGCCATTTTGTGAAAATCAACTTATGATCATATCGTCATAACGAAAAGTAATTACTCATTCATATTTATCATGATTAAGATCAATATCCGTCCGGTCAATTTCAGGTCAATAAATGCGCGCAAAAATGCGCGTACGCGTAGGTGCGCGAGTTTACGCGCGCGTAAAATTTCAAATTGCTCAAAATCGTCCTAAATTTTTTTTGCATACGTTTTAGGCCATTTTAAGCATTTCATAAAAATTCGCGCAAAACACGCATTTTTGCACGTTTTCGTTCGTCATGGCCGAACGGAAAATAATTCCTCAGCAAAAACATTTGACAGAATATTCCTCATATTTGTCCGAACAATTTGATACCATGTTTATCTCTTCATCACTATTAATACCGGAATGAGCGTCCGTTCAAGATAACCGTCCGTACGCGCGATTTTTGCAATACATAGCATATATGGGCAAAAACGTGCCTATAACAAGTCCATTATAGCCCTTTGGAACGTTTGTTTACCGCCAACTTTTTTCAAATTAAGAACGAGTATGAGTCGGAGATGTGATTTCATATCTCATTTGGACATTAAGTACATCTTGACGTCATTAAAATGGCCTTGGGAGTCAAAATACGAATTTGCATATTATGACGTCAGCCTATTTACGAGAAATGATTTTTTTTCTCTACAAATATTGATCAATTTTCTTCTAAATTTTGATATGTTGTAGCCAAGAAAATTATCTACAAGATTAACGTACATTATTTATCATTTTGATGACCACATCATAGCGAAAATTTAAATTAAAGGCGACATGTCAATATTTTCTTAGTTTGCGTGTTAGGCGTATATGGGGGTGACTCTTTCTGAAATCCTGATTCTACAATTCTCTATCGAATACCTGAAGGGGGCGCTATACCACTTTTAATCATGGCCATCGTCATTTAAAACCAAAAAAATCATCATCAATATCATCATTATCGTATTTATAAATATTATCATTAGATCATCATCGGCACACTTTCATGATACAAAAATAGCATACGTATCACCTAATTCGTCAAAGTGACGAATTAAAGTCTAGTTATTATTATTATTATTATTTCCAAAAATAATTGCAAATAAATAAATTGAGTGGCGCTTATAATAAACAAATATATTTATCTATTTGGTGTTATTCAGTGTTAGAACATATTTTCATTCAGCAATAGCAAGCAATTCAGCTAGGAGATCCATGCTGTCAAGGTTTTACCTTGAAATTCTTTATCATTCTTACACACGAAATGAGTACAATTTATATGTATTTAATGAATTGTAGAAGCACTACCAGGAATGATGTCAAGGGCAGATACACTTTTAGATAGAATTTTAAACTTTACTTTCAAACAAGCAATCTCTGGGATTCCACCTTATTTAGCACACGACCAGGTATTTATACCCTATTTCATCTTTAGGTTACCTGTAGAATTGGAGAGCATAACTTCGTAGCTTGAAATTGGTCCATTCCGATAACCGCATTCTGGTTTCTCCCAAGTGAAAACAATACTGCGTTTCCTGATGGAAGTGGACTGAATATTAGTTGGAGGACCAGTAGGATCTGTAAAATAGAGGAGGAAAACTCATTCTCATTCATTTTTCTTATTCTTCAATTTGTACTTCATCTACATTTCCTTACTATCAGCTAATCTACATTTTGTCTTCGTAAACATTCTCTAATCCCCCTGTAGTATACCTTTTCTAAACTGAACTTCCAGGCCAGCTCATTTCATATAACATATTCTCCAATGATATTTTGCTAGGTCTTATTCAAAGTATATTCGTTCAACTGAGTTAGGATTATGGTTCCCCTTGTATTCAAACTAGTCAGATAAATAATAATAATGATAATAATAATGCATTTATAGAGCGCAGAAACTATCCAACATTAAGTTTGTATTCTACTGCGCTACGAGAGTTCCTGATATGCTTAGATTCACAGTTAATTAAAAAAGATGTGTTTAAGAAAGTACTGACTTAAAGTCTAGCGTCATATAAAGTAGATCATGAGCTATAAATTGGTCTAGCCGTACTGTCAGCTCTCTGTCTTCTCCTACAGCTGATTCAGAGGGACACGCGCGCACCCACATACACCCTCATGCTCACATCATAAACACACACCCTCACTCGCCCACACACGTACACCGTCACCCTCCCCTACGTACATGAACACACAATACTAACATGAATATCCTGTAGTAGCTGATTGGGAATCCGCATCACCATAACCGCTACTGGTTCTGCCTCCCACGAACACCCTGTACTCAGAGTTGGGACGCAACTCCAGGACATTGAAGGTGGAAGTTGAACCATTGACGGTCCCTGCTGAAGTCATTATACGATCACTCGAAGTATTCTCACACATATCGCCTTGCAGCACATAGTACTTGATTTCATAATGCGTAGGCTGGCATGGAGGTGAGAAAGGAGGTTGCCATGATACTGTCAGACCAGTAGTGCCACTGTCTTTCTGATGTGGGGTAAGCTCTGTAATAAGTGGCATTCCAGGAGCTGATAAGTGTACAGAAAGGAAGGAATAAACACTTCATTCGGGCCAATTCAGGTTCCCAATTATTCATTGATTACACTGTGATTACACTAAATCTAATCTCTATCTTTAGAATATGTATTGACTCCAATTTATTTATTTTTTCTGATTTATGTTAGATTTGTATTTTTCATGAGCCTTCACAGCAGTAAAAGCTATTTACCTATCCTGGAGCAACGTCAAGAAATGGACTATATAAAAACCGATTTAAAATGGAATTTGAAACATACAGTTCCCCCATACTATCTATTATTAACAATTACTCTTCAATCGCCTATAGTGCAATATGTACAACGGAATTAAAATTAAAATTATTATACCGCATATCACAGTATGTCTCTATGCGCTAGGCCTATATCTCATTTAGCAAACCTGATATATTAGTCATTGCCATTTCCATATGCCATTCACTCCTTCTCAGCTGGGTAGTAACTACTCTTATCCTGAAGCGATATTCTGTGCAAGCATCAAGACCAGTTATTTGAACATTGTTTCCTCGTATGGGCGTTCGATCCTGGACAGTTCTCCCTCCACCAGTAGTATCATAGAGTTCGTATTCGTAGCGATTTAAAACACCATGTAGGCTTTCACAAGAGGGTTCCTCCAAAACAAAGTGCAAGGAGTGGGCAGTAGAGGTGTACGACACTGACTCGATAGCAGAGGGGTCTGTGAAGAAAATCACAGTGTTGAATAGTCAATTAACAACATAGCAAATGTAAGTAGATATAAATCCAAAGCATAAATAGAAAACAGTAAAATTGGATGTAATTAACTTTACCAAATAAAAAAATATAATTAATCATCACGGAAAGTGACAATATTTCTTTCAAATGTTTAACAATTACAAATCATTTTTAATGGTTTTGCATTTGCCCTTTGTCTTATATTTTTTAAAAGGGCTGATGATAATTTGCATTAAAATAAAACTTGAACCATTAAGAGAAGAGCGCGAAATTTCGGGACCTGAAGAAACATTCGCGGTGAGCAAGGCGACCAAGCTTTAGAACATTTTGCATTTGAAACCTTAATACGAAAAATATTTATTATGAAAATTGGTTATGCAAATTAAGACTTTATATTATAATGATATTTATCTCCTCTTTATACCCTTTCTCTTTCTCTTTTGCGTGTTTTGCACTCCCTTCAAGCATAGGCGCTGGAAGTGGGGGGGGGGGGGGGTGGTGCAAAACGCATTTTTGCCCCCCCCCCCCCCAACACGCCCCCACCCCCTAAAAAAAAAAAAGCAGTAAAGGAGTAAAGATGGTTTGTATTTTTAACCCAAAAGAACATAACAATAATAATAAACTGAATTAAATGACGTATAAAATTCCATTCAAAGAAAAGGAAAGTTAACAGGAATTAAATTTCCTAAACATTGCGCATGCTACCTATATTTATCAATGGAAGTTTTTATAATAGCGATACGCGCATATCGTGGACATATTGTGAGAGAATGGGAAAGCGTGTCTGTATTTTGTTATAGGGGTGAGAAGCCCATGAGCCCCTGAACGCTGGCGTACTGATGGGGGAGGGGGGGGGGTGTTATTTTGTATTCGATACCAGTGATTTACAAATGTTGCTGAAATTACATGATTTTCCGGTATTTTTTCTCAATTTGTTTGTAAGTCATACCTTTTCATGCGTTTGTTGGAAAATTAGAAATTCCCAAAATTACAATCGAGTGAAAAATATGCTTATTTAGAAGCCTTTATAATAGCGATACGCGCATATCGTGGACATATTGTGAGAGAATGGGAAAGCGTGTCTGTATTTTGTTATAGGGGTGAGAAGCCCATGAGCCCCTGAACGCTGGCGTACTGATGGGGAGGGGGGGGGGTGTTATTTTGTATTCGATACCAGTGATTTACAAATGTTGCTGAAATTACATGATTTTCCGGTATTTTTTCTCAATTTGTTTGTAAGTCATACCTTTTCATGCGTTTGTTGGAAAATTAGAAATTCCCAAAATTACAATCGAGTGAAAAATATGCTTATTTAGAAGCCTTTATGTCAGGGTCTGCAGAATTGCCGGGCTCGGGGGCTCGAGCCCCCATCACTTTTTAAAAAGTTTGTTACAGAGAAAAAGAAAGAAAGAGAGAGAGAAAATATAAGTGACCTGCCCATGTCACAAATTAAGGTTATCAAAATAACTCATCTGACCGTAATTAAATGCCTGAAACCCCAGAGCGTATGGGGGCTCCGCCCCCGGACCCCACCAAGGGCCCTAAGGCGGTACCCTGTATACTCATCTGACCGTAATTAAATACCTAAAACCCCCGAGCTTCCGGGGGCTCTGCCCCCTGGACCCCACCAAGGGCCCTAAGGCGGGGCCCTGGATGCTCATCTGACCGTAATTAAATGCCGAAAACCCCAGAGCTTACGGGGGCTCTGCCCCGGACCCCACCAAGGGCCCTAAGACGGTCCCCTGTATGCTCATCTGACCATAATTTTAATGCCTAAAAAACCCTGAGCTCCTGGAGGCTCAGCCCCTGGACCCCCCCCTCCCCTCCCAATCCCAAACTGCTTCCGGCGCGCCTGCCTTCAAGTGCCACCCGGAGCAAGTGCCCTCCTCATAGTAAACGCTAGTATTAGCATAATTGTTTACATACCTCCATCTCGTGTATCTCCACTAACATAAATAGGTAGACTCTCTGCTCTCCTAATCACAGCTATGATGGAGATGCTATAAGTTGCGTAATATTCCAAGTCTGAAAGGTATTCGGAGACAGATGTGGTACTTGATGTGACGTTGAGTTCGAGGACTGGAGCATCTATTACAGGGACATCTTGACATGCCTTATGTGAGATGAGTTGATATGATACCCTGTAGTAATCCACATTGCATTGAGACGGAACACTCCAAAGAACTCTCAGTTGATTCCCAGTTGCATAAGCGGATGCACTTGTGACTATATTCAAAACAAATAGACAGAATATTTTCATTTTTTAATCTTGCGAAATAGCGTAAATCTCAGGAGGGCGGCTTGTATTCTAAAAGGGTAACATTACACCGACCAATAACATGCATTATGGCTCAAGGCACGGGCACACAGATGATTTTTTTTATGTTGGAAACCGGGGTAAAATGCAATAAATTATGGAAAATTTATTGCATTTTCTTTGTGTTTTTTTGTTTATGGAAACTGTCCCCTACCCTAGCCCCCGCTGCAGTAATGATAATGGTCCAGTGACAAAGCAATGGCCTCGTAACTGTGAGGCCCCAGGATCAAAACCGTGTCGATGTGCTATATTAGTGCCCTTTTGTGGGGCATTAATCCTCGTTACTGTCATTTATGACTTAAGGGCGTAGGTCTCCTAGTTGATAAGCATAGTAGCATATACATGCTTTAGCAGTCACGCAAAACACACATTGTCAAATTATTATTCAATAAAATTTGAGAATGTATACTATTATCTAGATCTATTATTTTTAAATAATTTTTGAAATAATTCCATAAATTGGGGTAAAACAAAAATATTCCAACTTTATGAGCGACAGTGTATACTACACCCTAGTTGTAAAGAAACCTTGGTATCACGATAAGAATGTGGATCATTTACTACGCAGTTTTTGAACGAAATTCATATATTTAGAGTGCGTTCACAAAGCAGGGTAATGTGGAATCATACGGGTGGTTATAACATGTATTTACTTCGTATTATTTGGCACTTACAAGTAACTCCTGTTACACCGATAGCATGAGACAGATTTCCAAGCGTTGACCCATCACGGTTGTTACCGTGGTTGACGGCGTTGATATTCAGTTCATACATGGTGCATGCTTCAAGATCATTGAACTCTATTGATGAGTATGAAAAGTCATCATCCAAGTATGTAGTCTCAGCCGGTGTATTACTTCTATTACCATCCTTGTAGATTCTTGTAAAGTAGTACCAGAAGACTCCATTCACATTTCTACAGTTGAAAGGTTGCCAGGTGAATCCTAATCGTGTTGGAGACGTCCTTTCTGGATTAACCCTGACATTTGTAATGTTGGACGGTGCTGAAGTGAATCAGAAATAAAAGAATGTACCTAAATCCGTTAAAACTTGACGTGTTATTCGCTAACGTAGTAAAGCTAGCGTGAAGGGTGAAGGGGATTTACATCGCAACAATTCTGTACCATTCATAATTTAAATAAAGCAAAATTCGTGAATATTTTATTCTTTAAATCAATGGGTATATATGCATGGAATCTTATACGGAGTTTGACTGGTAAGGTATATGATATAGTATTATTTGGACTTATATTTTAGCAAGGGGGTATATTTTCATGAGCGGGAGGGAAATATTTGTATTACGATACTCGCAATCGAAAATACGTGACGAGCTTTGGACCAATAACAACTTTGTTCCTTTATATTATATCCAATATGCTTAATTACAACACGGATAACATAATACATCACCTTGTACATTTCTTGAAACTGTTATGGGGAAAGGATATTTTGCTTATTAGTTCATTACTCACATCCTGGTCTGGTATCTGAATAGCCGATCGTTGGTTCACTCTGCCCGGCACCATTTACAGCTGTAACTGTGATCTGGTATCGCGAGTAAGGCTCCAACCCCACTAGATTATGATTATTGAGTTGTGTAGAGGTGGTGTTAACTTCAAACTCTGTTGGGGTGGTTTCTGGTGATTGGCAGGCAAGCTTCTGATAGAGACTGTAGCGTATAATATAGTAGTCAGCGAAGCATGGACTAGATGACGGTTCCCAGCTTACTTCAATTTGTGTGGTTGAAGGTGATATTTGTAGGACTTCTACACTTGCGGGTCCTTGAAATAAATTTTGAAATACACAGGTAAACGGAACTTGTAATTTACAAATCAAGTAGATGTGTTTTGGGTATAAACAGAATTGGAAGAAAGTTGGATTAAGAAAAAATTCTACGAGGCCATCAAAACGTTAGGACTTTGTATTAAAAAATATGATGGTGATGTTATAAGTTGTGTAATATTCCAAGTTTAAAAGGTTTCTGGGGACATCTGTGGAAACTGACGTGAGTTAAGTTCGTAGACTGGAGCATATATTATAGGAATATCTTGACATGCCTTACGTGAGATTGGGAAATTTCGAATGTTTGATATAACTGCGCCTCTGATTGTTATAGATGGCGAAAGTACAAATGCCTATTAGTTTTACTATAAGTTTTACTTTCAGTAATATTAGTAGGGGAAGTAGTAGTCGAAGTAGCAGTAGAACTAATATTTTTTCAAAATTGTATTATTATTATTATTAATAACATTTGTTGCTCGCAAACGAGAGTCATTTACACGTTATACACACAAAAAAGGCGTTGAGGTTTTCTGCTTCATATCTTAACACGCTTTTATTCTTAGGTTGAACTATGAACCCATGTGAGCTTACGTGTATCACCGTCAACGTCCTGAATGGGGCAACTTCGAACTGTAAAAACGTTTAGGGAAAAAAATAATTATTAGGTATTTTAGACAAATACACTAATAAACTCGTCCTCTCGTCCAACCAACACATCTGACAGGCTTCAAATTTACCACTATGGGAAAAAACAATAAGTGTTCAAAATATGATGCTTTTAAAATATAGCTTTTAACTGGAGAGCACGTACTTAAGAATAGTATAGAAGTACTTGTACATGTGCGGAAATCTTAATCTTAATACTAGATAGGAGAACGAATTTTATTGTTCAACTCAGCATAATAGACAACAGCAGGGAATGCGTTTCAAATGATAACTAACTGCAAATCTAGCCACCAATTAGCTAAAACTAATAATATGTTTAATCCAAAAATGTGTTTATGTGTCTTTACCTTTTGCTTTGACAAGTGCAATAGTTGCATTTTGGCTCTTCAATCGTGATATATTTATTCTGTGATAATATTGTATATTAAATAAATCAAAATTAAAAAAAAATTACTATGAAAACTGAGTATTCGGAAATATAAAAATCACTTTGACAGTTGACACCAGTCCAGCCTTCTTGACACGCAGTCCCATCAATGCATTCTCCTGTATCCTTGGTACAGATGTTACTTGGAGAGCAGTGACACCCTTGCAAACAATGAGCTCCATACGTTCCTGGGTTACATTCTTTAACAAAATCATGGGAATTGATAAGTTATAGAACATAAGGAACATCATTATGAGGTAGGCCAAATGTGCTATTGAAACATCACAATTTCACATTGAGGAGCAGGACCAAGAACCCAATGTACATTAATGCAATTGTTGCCTTCATATCAAATTTCGAGAATGAATTCAAACAAATCCGAAATAAATGGTTCAATGAGGTATCTAGGGTACGTTTTGAATGCTTGGTAGATTTGTTACAGCTGGTTCGGGGTATTTTTTTCTCGATACGCTCCCACCCACAAGCGCATTAGAACGTCTTTGATAGTTCAATATATTTAGTGATAATTATAGAAAGATCGATTTCAATCATTTTTAAATAAACTCTTAAATTCGGTACAGTTTCGAATAAAGTACCTAGATATTTTTGATATGCAAGTTTCTACATGTTATTGTAGGATAGGCTTTTTTTTAAATACCTATTTAATTGAAATGGGGCCGCTTTGAAGGATTTAAATAGAATCAATAAAGTTTATAGTACATGGGTTTTAAAGCAAAGAACTTTTGTACATGTATGTTGTTTTAGTAATGCAACATTCTGCCTTTACAGAACTTGGCTAGGAAAATGCTTATGTTGGACAGATTTTTGTGACTCCTTGCCAGAAAGTTGGATGAGGAAGCGTCATCCTTTATAATGTGGAATATTGTCAATTCAGTTTTCGTTCCTTCTTATCGAGCGATTTTAAAAGACTATGTGCTTCAACGAATCCAGAATCGTGCAGCCCGTATTATTTAAAATGCAAGAAAATATGATCATGTGTCTCCCTTGTTAAAACAACTACACTGGTTACCTGTTCATAAGAGAATAATGTATAAAGTTTCACTATTTGTTTATAAATCCATATATGACCTTATCCCATCCTATATTTCTAGTCTGTTTTGTCCCATCCAGCAATCAAGATATCCATTACGTTCAAGGTCAGACCCCCTTCTTCTGCAAATCCCCCGCATCAATTCGAAGAAGGGTCAACAAAATATAATTTTTTCTGGTCCCACTATTTGGAATAGTCTCCCTTTAAGCATTCGTTCTTGCACCTCAGTCGCATCATTTAAGAGACATTTAAAAACTCATTTGTTTTCTTTGTAATTGTCATTTTTTTAGAGTGTAATGCACTTTGAGAGTATATAACTATTATGTTTGTATTTTAAAATGTAAAGCGCCTTGAGCATGTTCATGTAAAGGCGCTAAATAAATACCAATATGTATGTATGTATGTAATGGCTACTTCAAAATCTTTATACGGAAAAGAGTCCATGGCTTTCCGGCTCTTCCTCATTCATAGAAGAAATGTACAAACATTTTGACTATACGATAAAACGTCATTATCTTCTCGCTTTTCAAAACACGGATAAAGGAATTAATATCCCTTGGAAAAGAATATAAATATTTGTTTTTCAGTTTCACGATGACAGAATAATAAAAACTAAAACACTTTCACTTTCAACCCAAGCACCACTTGTTAAAAGATAACAAAACTCATATTTCAAATGGCAGAGTATATCCCATTATGGAATCTCTGTCAACCTCAAAGAGGTATATAGTTCATGGTCATATGTTACCATGTTCCTTGATACACACATAACATTACTATCGATTACATTGTTTAGGATATACTTGTGCTTATTTTAAGTTCAGGTTTCCAAAAATTAAAAGTGGAACAAATTGAACCGTGCTGAAATGTCATGATCAGGACACGAATTTTCCTTTGAAAAGCATTTCTATGTAGACAAATACTTCTTCTAATCACATTAGATGCAAGGTCACACATGGGCAGCCTCTCTTTCAGTCTTGAAAATCAAATGGTTTAACTCTTTCATTACTACAAAATTATAGATATACCTTCTTCGTCACTCATATCTTTCGTATTTAATTTTTGTCGGGGCCAATAATGAAAGCAGTGTCAATGTTGATTTTGTTTCTTTCATCTCTTTTCTCGTTACCTTCACTTACGCAAAAATATGTCAAGCGTTGGAGATTAAAAACCTCTTTCATGAAAAATAAATTTATTGGCCGGAATAGACATGTGAAGAACTTTTGTAGTACATTTACATGTACATTTATGAGTAATCCATATTTACACACAGATGTAATATCAAATTTTCTTTTAAGATTATGTATTTTGGAGGTCTCTTATAGTCTACATATTCGCTCAGGGATGATTCTATAATTTGAATTACATGATTATAAGTACCTGTTGTACAATTGATTCCCATGAATCCTGCTGCACAGGTGCATCCAAAGGGGTCTGGTAGGCAGAAGAGTTTACCCCGACAACCTGGACTGTGATCATCTCCTGAGGAATCACAAGAAAAGCTGCCATCCTGCCCAAACCGGTTGCTGCCCAGGACTGAGGATAAAGAGATAATGATACAAATGCTCTCACCATAGAGTTTCTAGTATTATTCTGTCGACATTGAGTTGATTTGATTTTGATTCGAGTGATATATCTTTATTGAAAAGAGTTTTGGGTATTGAACGATCAAAATGTACGAACTTGCCGATGAAACAATGCTGTGTCCTTAACCAAGGGTTTTATAAATTGAATCTGATTAATGAAAGATGATGTTGTTATGTTCATCACTATGCATTAGAAGAGTATTGCAGATTGAACCTTATTTCAAGCATGTATTTTACATGAAATCATTGTTTTCATTTACATCAAACAAATATTGAGCTGAATCCAAGACAAAAAAAAATAGTTTGGCATGTGTGCAAATAAAATGTGTAAACTAAAAAATATATATCCCTCGACATTTCGCTTCGGAAGCTTGGTGTTGAGGCATATGGGTAGTCAGGGTGTGTGTGTGTGTGTGTGTGTGTGGGGGGGGGGGGTTCATTCATCCACTTTGAAAAAAGGGTCATCCATGGAACTTATACTCTTTATGATTGTGTTCGTGTGTGCATGTGTGTGTGTGTGTTCGTAAGTATGTTACTCTTTGTTGTGCTGTGTCCGTCTGTTCCCCCCTCCTTCGCCCCCAAATTGTTTAACAAGTATTGTCTCGACGTGCAGAGGACCCATACAAGTGTTATACCTACCATGTTCACATATTGTCCCGTTGAAACCAGGAGGACATACACACTCTCCTGAGTCTGCATCGCACTTGCCTCCATTGAGACACTCAGTACAGGTTTGTTCACATTCAGATCCCCAGCGATAAGCTTGGCATTCTGTTTGAAGTAAACAGTTTTAGTATTTCAAAGTGGATAAGAATCCAGCATCTAAACAACATCAGAAGTAAATAACCGATATGCCAATATTCATTGACATGCCTGCATTCTAACGTTCTATCTATACACCCCCTAACACAATAAAAAGATAACCATTGTCAATATTCAATTTTCATTTCACTGATATTTTGCTGGCAACAATAATATAGAATTATAAACAATTTCAACAATGTTTGAATATAACGATGCTTTAGATACATGTACGGATAGTAAGCTGTCAACTTACTGACGACATGAAGAAGGAATATTGCATGTTTTGCATCCAATCTTTTTCCAGTTGCAAAACACTTGTATACCCCAGTTTGGTTTAGCTGCACGTTCTCCAAAGTTAGACTCTGCTTTCCTTTACCGTCAAGTATCACATCTTCATTAAACCGCCACCGGAGGTCATTTTCCGTTAGGTTTGTGGCAACAGCGAATGTAACAGTTTCCCCGACATGGACAGTCAACGTTGTCTGTTCAGGCAGGATTGTCGCTGTAGAGTAAATGGGAGTAATATGCCATGGAATTTTTTTCCCGAAAAAAGTGATATGTTGTATAGTCTGTGTGATCTGTATTGGCCCAACAGTTTGTAAGCATATGAATGTTTTTTTTTTACCAATCATAAGCAGATTTTTGCTTGGTTTTTAGCAGTAGCATAATGATAAAAAACGTTTGGGGGGGAGAAAAAAATCCGCATCACCACCACTCTAACATGCAGGCCCCGTAAAACGTTTTTTCAAAGTGGGGGGGGGGGGGCTAAAGTATTTACGATCAGGTAGATCAGGAAGTAAGTGGAGCTGATTGACGTGGGGTCCAGGGGCAAAGCACCTGCGGGGGTGAAGCCGGAGCCCCATGAAGCTTAGAGGTTTCAGCCCATTTAATTACGATCCGATGAGCATCCAGGGGCCCGCCTTAGGGTCCTTTTTTGGGTCCAGAGGGAAGAGCCCCCGGAAGCTCAGGGGTTTTAGGAATTATTACGGTCAGATGAGCATATTTTAATATAAATTATTTGTGACACTTGCAGGCCACAAATTGGAGGGGGGACCAGGGGGCGGTGCCCCCCCCCCAGAAGCTCAGGAAATTTAGGCATTAAATTACGGTCAGATGAGCAACCAGGGGCCACCTGAGGGCTTTTGGAGGGGTCCAGGGGGCAGAGCCCCCCGAAGCTCAGCGAAAAATCATGCCATTTCAGTAATATCTGTAAGTCACTGATAACGAATTAGAAATAAACCACGTTTGAATTTTATTTGCCCCCCCCCCCGCTCCAAGCCCCTCCCCCCCCTCCCTTCAGTACGCCATTGATGTTTAGTACTGGAAGTATAGAAATAATCAAATGTAAAAGTCAAAATGGGGTATTCTTATGGATGTATGTATAGGCTTACATGGTAATATCTTGACAAATATTTGCGCCAATCATTGTATTGATGATGTGATCTAGTCGAGACGTCACTGAAGAACATGGTTGGGATTCGAATCCCTGTAAAGGCAATACTTTCCCTTGTCAAGACATTAACCTGGATTAGCCTCTCTCCCCACATGAAATAAATGGGTACCCGGTGGGAATAATGGTCGCCCGGCTGACGTAAGGGAAAATGATTGCAGGGCCCTCGGGAAGAACGATATTAAAATTGACGAGGCTACCAAAGACATGGAAGACCATATTATTATATTACATCAGGTCAGGGAATGAGCAAAACAATGCTCAGAAAATGCATCTGGTGTCCAAATTGTATAAGTTTTATCACTTCCGTAATTGTGAACATGTTTTAGAGTGATTCTAAATCCATCCCTTGCTTTTTTGTTCAGTGTCCTCGTACAATATTAAGTAGATCTGTTCCCTTACAACTTCAAGATATAGGACAGTGCCGTAAATACATGAAATCGCTGTTACCCTAGTTTCACTTTAAAAAGTTCAAAGATGTTCTTAATTTTTATTCAGTTTTGGAAAATATATTTTCCTTTAGACTGGAGCTAGTTGTATGTTTCTCCTAAATCAAAATATTAGGGAACGTCCAGAGAACGTCCAAATCTGGTCCCTTTGTCTTTCTTTTTTCTGAAAAATAGTGGCTCCCAGTTGGCTGTGCATGCTGTTATAAGTTTCAAGAAACGGCAATAACGTACAAGCAAATACATTAGTCACACCAACGAGACCGATAAAAGACCGACTCAGACCCAGTAAACAAGTTTCATTTAATAACTCAAGTGGCCCAAATATGGTTGGTTTGGAGTTGGTTTGGCAGTGTGACCGAGGTAGTAAAGAGTTTTAATAATAATAATGATGGCTTCTTATATAGCGCACATGTCCGTCACGTTGTGACGCTCCTGGCGCTGCCCCGATTATTACCCTGGCTTTAAATATTTATTTGGGTACAAATATTTATACTCACCATTGTGCATCAAGACAACAGTTGAGGTCAAACGTGTGGTTCCTTTATATTCTAAAACTGCGTAGAATGCTCCTAATGCCTTGGTTTGATTAGACTGTTCGAATATTAGCTTTCTTATACGGTGACCTTCATTTACTATGTCGCTATAGAATGGGAGACGTCTAGTATCAATGGTCCGGATAATTCGGCCGAACGTGATACTGTCTCTGATGCTTGCATCTTTCTGACCTAGGTAAGCACCGATATATTGATCACGTGTGTTGGGAGGATCCAGGAGGGGGTGATTGGTTACTAATGTCAGATCTACGATGTATCCTAAAAAAAAACATAACAATATTCAATAATAGATTTAATAGTATGCACATCTCAGTGGACTACATAGACTATAATTTAGGCTTCAAGCCCTGAACGAGGGGAGTCATCTTTAACAGCATTCGCCATAGCGCCTAAGCTAAACGTGAAATTACCTAGGAGCTAGTCTGAATCTTTCATTAAAATGCTCACAGAAATATTCTTTAACCCACAGTGCACGTATCAGAGTTGCGTATATAAAAAGTAAAGACATCCCCCTCCCCACCAACAAGAAAGTGTATATATAAATATATTTTTAAAAATGGTGAACCAATGCTTCGACCAGGGGTTCTTAAGGGGCCGTCACATATTCAAAACGGAGACCGCCCTACTTTTCTGCGAGCTCAAAAGGGCATTTCCGCCAGAAATACGGCCAGTGTCTGCTCGATCACTGCTCGATCACTGCGGGCTCTGCCGCTTTTTTTTAGGGGTCGGCCGACGTTCGCAAGGCACCGACACCTGCTCCTTATTCAGCGATTGCCCAATGGCGAATGTTGAGGTCACAGAGCTCGTAAACAGGTCGCGCGTACATTGTTCGGGCATCGGCAAATAGACGATCAATATTCGGGCGGGAATCCGACTATTTTAAACCATTACAATTATTAAATTTAAAATTCGTGCGGAGGTCGGCAGAGCGTCGCGGCCGCCGCAATGGCTCCCTCCGATACTTGAACGTCACCTTTCCGTATCCCGCCTCCGACTTGTACAAAGTCGGGCGTGCTTCTAGCACGCTCAATGATGGTGTCGGGCCGCCGCCGGGCGGCTTCTACGGACCCCGGCCGGGCTCCTCCTGTGGATTCTGGACACTGGGGTATATATATCCCTTGAACAAGGAACAATGATAAACATATGATAATATGAGCAAAGATAATAATGTGACATAATTATTCTAATAAATTTTGCTAATTTCTTTAGCTGGAAAGCATGAACTGTATTCAAAACATTGTCAATACGCAACGCACTTGGTCTTAGCATGGTCTTAGGCTACTATCACACAAGTTGTTTGGTATACACATTTTGTCTCATTTTGAAAGAATGGACGTACACAAATATAATGGAATTCATCACCAATATATATGAGGTACAAAGTAGGCATTGCAAATTATGTACTACTCTTTGCATCAAATCTACCTCTATTAACTTGTAATATATGCGATCTACATCTAAATTTACTTAAAGATAGTGCTTTCTTCTGAAATAGTAAACTATGTGCAGGTACTTTTCATAAACAAACATATTCTTAAACATCCTATAGTTCGAGCAAATACGATTTGACCAGGTAGCTGTGCTCCATTCCTGAATATAAATGACAGAAAGCCTGGTTTTCATAGTATTCATAATCCAGGGAGCACTATACCCTTTTTCTTGAGCTCGCCAAACGTTCCAAAGTCCTGCATGATAAAGCTGTCTGCAAGAAACTCAACCCATTGTGACTTGATATTAATTAAACTTTGTGCTTCAATTTGCGACTGCAACAAAAAAAAATTAAAAGAATCAATGACTACTTGATTGCTTCCCTTTAACTAGTCTAACCCAGTATCCAATCATTCTACGCTTAATTTTATCTGATATTTTACCACGTCCAGTTTCACCGTAAATCGTACGGTGAGGTGTGCACTTATTCTTAAACAATTTCTTTGGAAAACTTCAAGTTGATCTATACACTTATAGCCCCAGACCTCAGCACCATGTAATAGAATTAGCAAAACTAAGTGATCAAACAAATGACAACAGATAAATGCAAACTTTTTGCCTTTACTATCATATCATACATCGCCTTTCTAGCTTGTGTGACCATTTTAGCAACAACAAAAAATGTATTCCAATTATAATTAAACGTCACTTCTAAATATACAAAGTCATACCAAACTTCCAGTACACGACCATCATAAACAAATTCTAGAATTCTTCTAGCTTTCCCGCGTGAAAAAAAATAAATCTTTTGCTGGATGACGAGCGAATATTTTTGCTTCGAAAGAAAATTTTGTTATTCATTCAATGACATAATTGAGAAATATGATACAATTTCGCATTTTTTCCATTTTTACATCTCGTCATCAAACTTACAGAATAATTCATAACAAAGCATAAATACGTTCAGTCACCAATTACCACAAAAACATAACAGAATCATAAACAGTTAAAAGATTTTTTTTGTTTTAATATTTTTTCCCCTTCCACAGGGTTCTTTATTTTTAAAACAAATTTCATCATAATACAGAACATCCATATATCATATACAAATAATTAAATTAATAATTTCCATACATAATGGCTTGACACAGATAATAATCATCACGGCCGAAAAATGTTGTGGCAGATAAAAACAAACATTTATGACAAAATTAGTACTTTAAATATACCAACAACAAAAAAAAACAAATATAAAATACATGATCATGTTTATGTGAGCACATTTCCAACACTCTCAAAATATTTTCTAAAGTGAAACCATTTCTTTTTCAATTTATTCTCTCTGTGATTTGTTTGGTATATATATTTTTCCATTTCATAATAAAGTTTTACAGCTAATAAAATTATATCAAATGATGGTAATTGATTTCGTAATTTAGCTGAAAATATTTCTTGTCTTACAATCATCAGAACACAGTTGAGTGCATTGTTATTGCTACCGCAAAATCCAAACAATTTATTTTGATTTGTAAGTTTGATCCTTTCCCCCGTATTACGAAATATCCAGAACTCTAACTTCGACCATACTTCATTAGAATAGTTACAAAAGCAAAAAACATGTATCATAGTTTCATCATTGTTACTACAAAAAGTACACTTCTTGTTAGCCACTACACCAAATCTTAACAAACTGTCCTTCATATATAATATTCTATTTGAAATCTTGATTTGAAACCACCTCATGTTGATATCTATTGTTGACTGAAATGGAATTTGACAGTACGAACCCCAAAGTACATCTTGAAAATCTAAAAAACTTTTCCACTTTATAAGGGCTTTACATTCTTTTACTTTGTTTTTTTTTAGCAAAGACTGATAAATATGTGAACAACCAACATTTGTTTTCACCACAAGGTGCACGGCTTCGGGAATGATAGGTTCTAAGGCCTTACTAGGAGCTACATGTGTAGTCATTTTAAAACCTGACCGAATTGCATTACAAAGACCATAGTACTGGAGGAAATTTGTTTGTATGTCAAATTTCCGCTGAAAATCATAATATGAACAAAAAGAACCATCTATTTTTAGGATGTCATTCACAAAACGTATTCCTCGTAAATTCCAAGCCCCCCAAAATACCACTTTGTCATTTATTTTAATGTGGGGGTTATTCCAGAGAGGTTGACTTGCAATGTCGTCAGTTGAAAGATATTACTCATTTATAACAATATAACATGTTGTGCACTGAATGAACAATGTTTCAAAAAGAGCCTCACGCCCACACGCGCACACGCAAACACACACACGCACAACACACACACACACACACACGCGTACAATCTTACGTATCCACCCTCCCCGTCCGTACCCAAAACTTCCAAAACTCCGCAAGTTCCCCTCCCTTCGCGAACACAGCCACATCTACACAGTCGTTGGAAATCCATCTTTCATGTCCCACTGAGCAAATTATATAAAATGTTTGAGTTTGAAATAGAAATACTTGCCTCTCTCCCCGGCTAACTCCCTTTCTTCTTGTCTGTTTTCTCAAATTCTTTTTTTATTATTTCTTGAGGATTTGGGGTATTTTTGTAGTCCTGTACATAAACATCATATGTTTTATTTAAAAAATAATGTGATTTAACAGTTCTTCTTCTCCTGCACTGGATCCTTTTATGCCGATATTAATTTCTTGCCAGTATACACTGTTGGTAATACAAAAAGGTCACCGCAGTCCCTGCAAATGCTTGCTTCCTTCTCACAGGGTTAAAAAAATACAGGTGTTCATAAGACGCTCCGTGTTTATTACAAAAGGAGCAAAGATTGCTCACTGCATGTTTGACAGTGTATAGATGCTTATTTGTATAAATTAAATTATATAACATTTTATATTGAAATTCCCTCAGCTTTCTGTCCAAAGTAGATTTTCGGGGACTTAGGAGAATTGTTCTCGTGTCATTTTCGACCATATCATATGTACGTTCTAAGTTGCATGTAGTATGAATTTTTTCCGTTGTCATCTTTAACAATGTACTTTAGATTATGTTCGATGTTATGCCTCGCAAAGAATGGGTTTTCCGTTAAAAATAAATTCTAAACTCAATTCGGTATCCTTACAAGGATGTTTATATATATTTCAAAAGAGTTTTCAAGGAGAACGGAATGCCTTCATTTAACTGTATTATCATATTTATGTCAATGTTGTTTAAACCCAATTTCAGAAATTCTTTGATAGATTTTAATTCAAATCTCCTATCAACAATATGATGTATTTAAAAAACATTTTTCAGAAATAAGTCTTCATGGAAATTAATATGCCCCTGAATGCAGATACATCTTTTATTGTATATAATCTGATTTTTTTAAATTTTAATTTCTTTTTTTAAACAAAACGCTTTTGTCCCAAGCCAAGCCCGTAACATGCTACGGTAAATGTCTGGTAATGACAGTTCAAGTAAATATGACGATATATTACTGAACAATATCAAGAGGCTGCCGAATTTTCTAGTCAGGTATTTAAAAAAGCGTTTCCAAATCATATTTTAATTTACTGTTATAACTCTCTTCATCCACATGATTATTTGTGTTGGAATGAATAATCGAAAGTCTGTCAATTTAAGACCTCCCTTATCGTTATCTAAAACACATAGTACTCCGTTTGATTTTATGTTTTCCATTCCTTAAAAAGTCGTTAACATTTCGATTTCACGGAATGCCCATGGCGGTACTGGTGTGAGTGAGGATACATAAACTAGCTTTAATAGAACAAAAGTCTTAATTTGTTGGGTTTTCCCCGTCAAATTCAAATCTGTTTGTTTCCACCACGTAAGCAGCACTTTAATTTTTACTTAAGATTTGTTTGTCATTAATTCTTTCCTGGATTTCCACGTCTATATCTTTACAATGTTAAATATTCTACCAAACGGAAATATTACATTTTTATACGCGTTAGGACCCAACAATGATACAAAAGTTATGTCTCTATTCATCTTCAATCCAGACACATCAGCGATACTAGTAAATAATGTTCTCAATACGAAAATATCCAGTTGATACGTTTACATTGAATACACCCAACTCTGAGCCGTACTGTAAATTGTTTTCACCCATTTACAAAATGACGGTCCGAAACCAAAACTACTAAGACCTTTTGCAAAAACATTTATGAACCGAGTCAAAAGCCTTTTCATAATCTATTGCCAACAAATAAACAGGTATTTTATTTTGAGTTGTATGAAAAATCATGTCATTAGTTAACCGAACTGCCTCATTTACATTCTGCCTTTTATATATCCCACCTGATCAATCCAAAAACACATTCCCTCTCTGCAGCTTTCCCTTCACAATTAACATTATTGTCTTGACAATAGGTCCGGGAGATCTGTACCAAAAAAAAAGACCGCGGAATGTGCATAAACTTTGCTTTAAAAAATGTGTATTTCTTGAATTATATCTCTCTGATCAAAACGTTATTTTCCCTTCATTTATCATTAGTTTGCTAAAAGCCCCACTGTCCTACTTGTAGCTACTTGCTCCCTCTATATAGAAACTTCCCCAATCGGTGCCTGTTGGTCCCCCGTGATCTTCCTTTTTCTTATGTTAGTTGAGAGCTGAGTTAATGAGATAGCCACCTGCCAGTGACCTCGCTGGGTGGTCTAATCCCTTCTGGCCCAGTAGTATTGACGGTCTTTAATACTTTTTTTTTTATCTCTTACTTGATTCCATTACTTTTATTGGGTAATTGGTTAAAGTAATTAGTGTTTGCTTCTCCTCTTTCATAGTACGATACTCTAGAACGAATTTTAAGTCCTTCATTAATATAATCATAACATGCTTTTAATTCTCTTCGTTTTATTTCTAAAGATTCAATATTCTCATTATCTATTGTTTTAAAAACGGAGTATTTTTTTCTACATTATCACTTCGGTACTCTTTACGATATAAAGCGTAAAACTGGCAGAGGGATTTGGACATGCGGAGGTGTTGCTTCCCTATCCTGGTGAAGGTTTACCCTATTGATCAACTTATATCAAATTAAAATACCTACGTACTTTTTTATACACCGCTGTATTAGGCATATTTTATATGATAGGCTTTAATAAAATTAAAACACTCACTGAAGTATTGCACAATATAAATATATATAAAAACATTCTTCTTAATTGTTTTTCACCTATGAAAATTGTAAAAATTTGTCTAAAGAAGAATATTGCAAAGTCGACCGAACGCTTCTTACCCGGGTACCGATTGTATTGCTGGCGGCGAGTGAAAAATGAGGAGGCGCCGCCGAATTCTTACTCCGCGCTAAAACTTCAGCGGCGACCATAGAGCTATATACTACTAACATTAATATTAATCTTATTAATATATATCTCTATGGCGGCGACCGAGCGATGCCCTAAGAACAAGCGGTGCCCGAGCGGCCACCGCTCGGTCCCTGGGCGAAATTGGCTAAAAACTCGCCGCCCGGCAGCCGAGCAGTCTACTTTTGGGGGATGTGACTATAGCTTTACCTGCGGATGCACATGAACAGCAATATAATGACATCAATCTTGCTGGATACTTGATTAAAAGAAATATCCCTTTCAACACTCACGACCCTTCATCGATCGACTAATGCTCTCAAAATATTCCTAGAAGATTTTCTCTCTTTGAGACACTCTTCTTACAAACTTTCCGCGGACAAATACCCTTTCAAATAATTTGGGGCTTTTACCGTTCAACGCTTCGTAAACAAGCAAACATATCTCACATGCCATACTATGCCTCATTGGCAACCAATGTGACCTTACTATTAAAAAGATGTGTAAAAGTGGAACATTTCGTGGAATCGGTTAAAAGTCTTGTACATGCATTCTGAACGTGCTGTAACCTGATTATTTGTAAATATGGCAAGCCAAACCATAATCCATTACAATAATCAAGCCTACTGCTATTGAATGCATGGACAAGCTTTCAGTGTTTTCCGGTCTTAATATCGACAAATGTGACGGACATTGTATAAAATAAACACTGTAGAAGGCAGATTTGCATGTGTTGGATATGTGCTTCTTTATGTTTAAACGAGAATCAAGCCATAAATAAACGCTACCTAACAACGCGTAATGCATGCAATTTTGCATACTGTCATACAATTATTGAGGTGCATGAATAATAGTTGGAGCGACTTGAGCACCATGTATGGTGGATATGTCCGCTATATAAATATCCATTATTATTATTATTATTATTATCTATCGAGGGAATACAAAGAGATATATTTGAAAAAACTTTACGAAAATGGCTCATTGAGAGAAGCGACCTTCGTCTGCATTACCCTGTGTTATAAGATACGCTTCAGACTTTCACAACGGTATACTGATGTGATCTCAATTAATTACTGACACCCATTTTATGTCCCCGAATTGTCAAACAGTTAAAATGTAATCAGAAATTCAGATATTTTTTTTCAAAAGAAATGTCACAAACGTGAGTTTCACATTCTTAAATTTGGTATGCAAACATCACATTGGTTCGAGCTATAAGTTTTGAGCTTTTAACATTCAAAAGTTTCTAAGCTTATTATTTCTCTCTTTTTGTTTCACCTAGGCTAGTATAAAGTAACGTTACGCAACAAATATCCGGATACCTATACTGTAATATGTATGGACCTACATTAACTTTAAAAAGAGAAGTTTGTTATGTTTTTCTTTTGTGTGTGTCTTTTCCTTATTTTTACAGCATAGCTTATTTTATTTCTCTTATTCAAGTATATTTTTTGAATGAATGGAGGTTATTTATAAGGCACATCGTTTCGTAAAGATAATAATGTGTATTTATTTACTTACCATTACTTGTAGCAGCTATGTAGAGCAACACAAGCATGAGTCCAGAAAATGATTTTCTCCAACTTAGTAAAGACGCCATAATACGTAGGTGAACACATTAGTAAACAGATAAAACAAATTTGTCAGTGATTAGTCGAGCCCTTTGCTCTATAGATACACCATTCCAAATCCTTAATGAATTCTCTGTAATGGAGTGTGTTCAATACTAGCCTTTTGACAAGGCCTCGTGACTCTGGCTATTTTCCACCCCAATCAGCGGTCGCTCGGCGTCTATCAGACATGTGGCCTTGTTTAAAGGCTAGTTCAATACTAAATCCAGGCCAGAAAGGCCTTGAAACTAGGTTGCAGGCTCCAAAATTAACATTTTAAACAATCCAAGCGCACCTTTGTACATGTAGCTCTTCAATACCAGTCTTTTTACAACTGTTTGGTTCGCTATGGTAAGGTACAAGTTCTACCGTTATTAGTTTTGTTTGGTAATCGACAGTGTTTCAGGTGAAACTTACGGTTCTACGTTTGGCTATTTGTGGAATCCTAAATGAGAACTGTATGATATAGACCTCTCTTCTTTTACGTACAAAAAATCCAATCACGATACGAAGAATCAATATTAGGTCAGCATCGTGCTTCCCTTAATCTAGCTGGTCAAGTGAAGATCAGGACCTTGTAAACATTGAAGACATATAATAGTTGAGCCAACCGCATCCACAGATGGACAGCAAGGACTGATTGAAATAATCAATCTAGAAAATATCAGCGAGGCAACATGAAATAGTCCAGGTCATACTCAGGAGTATTGTTTCCTTGTTCACACAATTTAGTCATAAATGTAATATATCCTGGATATAAAATGGCTTTTCCATATGAAATTATCCAAAAAGAAGAAAGTTTCGGCCTAACTTAATTTTGAACCACTGGTGATTTTGTTCGTATTTCTCTCCTAGTGAAGACAAAATACCAAATTTAAGTCAGTTCTATACCTTAGCTGGTCGTCCTAGACAGAAGGAAAACTTTCTGCAAACTACTTCAATCTTTGACAACAGCCCTTGCCAAGACTCGAGAACACAACGTTTCCTCCTTTTCTCACAATTTAAATTCAGATATGTTCTGATTTCCTTGTGTTGGAAATCCGTCTATCGGGGTCACGGAAATCTTTTAAAGCATATACTTATAGCGACCTGGTAATCACTCAAATGCGATTCAAACTACGTCATATATCGAGTCAGCTATGTATGGAACAGCCAATAGCGTGCTCCGATAGATTTTGTCTGATCCCCACTTTGCAGCTAGAAGATTTGCCTCATCCAAAGGGGAAAATACCTCTTCGATTCCGGATATCAAGGCGGAACCTTACAGAAACTGGATGTTTATATTGAAAATATTTGTTCTCCTTATAATAATTCAGCTTGTAGAAGGAACGCACGAAATGATTCCATTTGTTACTTAGTTGCCGTCTACTCCTTTTTATATGCCTTTTTAAAACTGTCGTCTTTAATAGCGGTCGTATATTTTGATATGTAATAGGGCCACATAATGTTTGGGCATATGTGGACCCGTATATTTGGGCTCTGTGTGCTAGAGCGTGTGTTGGTTGATGTGTATTTTGTAGGTGGGTGTTGTGTATGCGCGTGTGTGTGTGTGTGTGTGTGTGAACATTTGAGACGAGGAGTATATGAATGGTGTATTTAATTCACTTCACTTTTTACATTGTTCAAACAAAGCATACATTCATTATAATATACTTCTCCAATGTGTTTGAAGACAAATATTGATAACAGAATACATAGATTGGGTTTTCTGTTGTACGCGGAAAACTTGAAGTGTGTTTCTTTCATAAACATTTGTATGATAATATCACTACAGATGTTAAAGAGTCAATGAGGCATTGTCCGCAACAATACAGTGTGAGTCAAATAAAAGTTTACACCTAGAAAATTTCTAATTATTTTAAAAATCATCTATGCACAGTAAATTATTATACATCTTCTGAAAGAGTGTTTTATCACTAATCATTTGGTACCATTTTTGTGTGGTATTTGTTCACGCTTGGATGAACAGGAGGCATTGTTTGCGAGAGTGCAAAAATCGACTTGCGCCAAAGTTGCTTATGTGATGTTTAAAATAAAACAATTGGGCTTTGGATATTTATTCGGTCTTTGCAGATCCAAATAACATCCCTAACAAAAGTAATCATGCCACACATATCAAATATCGAATATCAAATATCAACGAAAATTTTTGCGCGTGTGTGTGGGTGTGTGTGACTTTGCCCTTTGTAAAAAGCATACGCAATGCATTTCATTTGATACATTCGATTCGTTCTCTTACTCCGCTAATCCCAACATAATACACACTGTAGGAATCAATTTGGCGCAAGTCGACTTTTGCACTCTCGCAAACAATGCCACCTGTTCATCCAAGCGTGAACACATACCACACAAAAATGATACCAAATGATTTGGGATAAAACACTCTTTCACAAGATATATAATAATTTACCGTTCATAGATGATTTTAAAAATAATTAGCAATTTTCTAGGTGTAATTTTTTTTTGACTCACACGGCACATGTAATAGGCATGTTACTTCCCTCTCTCAGTCACTCCATTCTGTTTTTAAACATGTTAATTGAGGGCGACATACACTTCAATCTGTAACCTTTACTACGTCCTTCCCAGTAGTCAGCTCTGGGCATGATTGTAAATATTTCATTTTGTATTGCTGTTGATTCCATAATATCATATTGAAGATGAAGATTATTTCCATTCAGAATGAGAAGATCTAGTGGAGAAAAAGAAAAAAAAATCACAAATCTGTTATAAAAATCACACTTTGTGTCCTTTTGAAGCCAGAAGGGCGTTTACTCATACCATTTTATACAGTATCAATTTCCTTTAGTACATTGTAAACTCAACCACAAAAAAAGAATTACAAAACAATACGAACATGGAAAAGTGACTGGCCATTTTATCAAAACGGTTTTTGAACAACATATCCAGTATAAAATATAAAATCAAAATATTTTAATTGTATTTAAAAAAAACAGTGAACCTTACTGAAAATGCATCTAGTTACAAAACTATACCCAGCCTCTCTGTATAGAGAATGAAACAAAGAGAATGTAAAGAGAAGTTGTTACAGTCTATGCATATATAGAACTGAGTACTACTTTGGTTTGATTTGATTAATGGTTTGTTTTGGTTATGCTTGTATCGTAGGAACCAGGAAACCAACAGCTTTAAGTGCTCTCTGAGGGTCTTGGTGATGAGGATTAATATTTTTATTATTATTGTTAAAATTATTATCATTATTATAATTATTGAGGTTCTCTATTAATGCGCCCAATTTAAGGATATTTTGTTGCTTCACGGCCTCGATCAGGGGGCAGAATCCGACGCCTCCCCGGCTGTGAAATGGCATATTAAAATAATCCGGTCTTTTTGGGGTTAAATTAATTCATATTCATACATATATGTTAAAGTACTAGGACACCTCCCCTGGACACCCACACCCCGGATAACTACCCCCTAGGACAACTACCGTCTAGGACGACTACCCCCGGGACAAATACCCCCGGATAACTACCCCCCAGACGAATATCCCCCGGACAAGTACACCCCGGAAAACTACCCCCCAGACAACTATCCCCTACGACTACCATCATTGTGAATATGAACAATTGAAAGAGGAAAAAATAAATGAAATGAATTGAATTGAAGTCCAGGGGCATATGGAAACGTTTGCTTGTATTTGTCTCATAAAAGAAGTTGATCACAGACTGACTCCCACACGGTGTTGAGTGCTCAGGGGTCACAGGCCACTGGCTTCATCGGGCAGGTAGTGCCATAATGTGAATGGGTAAATTAACTATTACATAATGAGGGGACACATTACATTGTACATTAGGGACACACATTGTTTTTATTGTGCAGAACATACTCTTTTATTGACTTACTTATTGCATGAAACTATAAAACCAAAATGCATTTTGTATTCTAACAATTGGAGTACAAAGAATAATAACAGGTGGATGAAATGCATAAACACCACAAACACCTGGGGAGGAAGCATTCATAAATTTGAATACATATAGTTGATAAACGACTCTGATGAAACTATAAAACCAAAATGAAATTTGCGTTCTGGCAATTGGAGTACAAAGAATGATAGCAGGTGAATGAAATGCTTTAACAGCAACACAAACACCTGGGAAGCTAGGAAGCATCCATAAATTTGAATAATTTAGTTGATAAATGACTCCGCATGTGGACGTTTGTTGGAGCAGAAAGCATTCTCAACAACACGAACCCATTTAACAGAATGTCGGAACGTAAATTAGATTTGGCGCGGTTGGAATATGCATCTTTCTACCCTGCGACTTGAATGGTACGATCCAGTAAATTAAAACAGTAAACTGGCTCTTATTTTAAAATTACTCATTAAATAAAACCCAAAACGTCAGTGTTATCAGAAAAAAATATGTTAAATCTTACTAATAGTTAAAAAAATATGTATAAACATTGTGAAAGTGTCGCATTTTACGATAAAAGACGCCGATTTAGCGAAGATGACGTCAGTAGTGCGCTTGCATCAGGGAATTCAAGGTCAAAAGCTCAATTCAGACACTGATAAGTTGTTGGTCGAGCCTTTTTGTTTCCTTTATTCCGACAAAATTATACAATCAATCAAAACAAGTTTAATACCAGAAGAAAGCTAACGATTAGTATTTTCATTAACCGCTTGCCCCAAAGTCGCTTGATCACAGTGAAACGAGTGAGAGCTTGCGAGAACGGCCAAAGTGTGATTGAAACTCGCTATTTGCTCTTCTCCAACGCAAAAAGAGACGACATTGTGCTGGATAAATGTATTTTTTTCGACAAAAGTACAAACAAATTGCATATGGTCTTTTCATATTATACTTTATGAAATGTTACCCGAGTGACTTCCGGGCGCCCCAATGCTGGAAAGGAACGCACATTTTAGAAAACTTCACTTTTTCATGAAAAAATGCTTATTTGTTCTATGCACGCAAGTCAGATTGAGCGGATGATACAACGTTTCCATATGGTAGATGTCCGGATATGAAATTTTAGATATTGTCTGGGGCATCGTCGTGGAATTCTTATACATCATGTACCTGGAATTGCATCTTCATATTTCTGGAAATCATCGAGAAAACCTTAATTATGATTTGCTGGATTTCATGTCTAATTATTTCATATCAAAAATTTATTTCACCGTTTTCAATAAAATGGAATTAAATATGTGTTCATAAGTCTTATTGAATAATTAATAGAGTAATTATTAAAATAGTTACAATGAGAACAATAGATGGGATCCCCAAAAAGCATGATAAATCTATTTTTAGCATAGTCATGATGGGGTAATTTTAGTGATTTTTTGTTGTAATCATTTTCTCCTGATTAAAGCATTTTTAATTGTAATAATTGTTACCGCAAAGTAATCTGGCTGGTATCAGACTGGCTGTGATAACAGTCTGCCAAATTCCAAACTGCTTTGATAATCAGACGGATTAATTTTGTTGAGAAACGTTTTAAGTGCCAATTGACGAGCTTACATTAAAAACAAAATAACTTGACTTGTTGTTTGTATTCTTTATTGTTTTTTACTTCTTTGATGTTTACATATTGTGCGTTCTATACTTTTATTTATCAGTATTCATATTTAATATGTGCCTAAACATCCCCTGCTCATATGGTAATATATACATGTTGACTTGGGTTGCATTATCTTACTCTATTAGCCTCTAATTCTACTATACATGTATAATGTTTCCCTAAACATCCACCCTCACATAACATAATACTTTCACGTTAATTTATGGTGCATATTCTTGGTCTATATTCACAGCTTTTATTTTCATATTTCATCGTTCACATCCTAACACATTATCGTTTACCTATTCATCAACTTAAATTACACTGTTTAGTAGAGGTAGCAGTCGTAGTAGTAGTAGAAGTAGTAGTAGTAGATAGTAGAAGTAGTAGTAGTAGTAGCAGTAATGATATTAATAACAACTGATAATTTTTTTATAATTTCCACAAATGTGGAAATAATGCTTACCACCACATTTCACGTGTACTTTATTGTGCATAGTCTATATCTATATTCACATCTTACATTTCATATTTCATCGTTAACATCCTAACACATTATCATTGAACTACGGTATTAATCAACTTGAATTTAACTGCTTAGTAGAAGTAGTCGAAGTAGTCGAATTGGAAGTAG